>APFE031365432.1:8771-105250 GCA_000404065.3 Pinus taeda
TCATGGTCTATGAGTTGCAGGATGATATTTGTGGATGATTGGTCAAGTTGGTAAAAATAGATGGACCTCTATTTTTATACATATGGGCGGAGTCTATTTTTAGACTGCCAGGCTAAAAATAGAGCAGTCGAATATTATTAGCTCTTAATAATATTTGGACTATAAACATTATCTTATTCTCTTGGAGCACTTCAGTTCGAGCTACGGATGTGGCACATGCAACTAACAGAAGGAAATACAATTTTCTTGTGGGTTGACTTGAGCTATTGCATGGAGGACTTCAGTGATTGAGTTCTGTGGAATTGGATCAGGAGTTGATGGAGTTGTGTTCAGTTTGACTTAGTTGAACTAGTTGTAGTTAGTCTAACTGGAAAATAGACTAATGTTGAGTGATGTGAATTAGTTATTAATTACTTCACTAATTATTAACTCATAAAGCAACTGAAGGATACATCAGTTAACTCAGTGCATGGACAGTTCAGTGGAGACAAATGTTAGAGGTGAATGAAAGGGCAAGACAACTGTCAGTTCTCACTATAGTTGTGCATGTGATTTGCACAATCAGTGGGATTGAGTTGCCAATAAGGATTGCGTAGTGTCACATAAGGGAAATACGAGTTTGGAGATTCATTCTCGTTGTAATTCTCTATGCAAGATTACGCAGTGGAGGCAGGCAAGCAGTAGACGTGATTTGAGCCAGTGATTGATTCAGATTTGTGTTGTATTGTGTGTAACAATTGGAGCTAGTATTGTACTATGTACTGTTACATGATCTCAATCAATATAATATACAGATAGTTGTGGGGTTTTCGGCTTTATGCTTTCCCCGGGTACATACTGTGTTGATATGTGTGATTGATGCTTCAATGTGCGCATGTGTATGTTTCTGAATACTGCTAAATTAATGATCAACGTAGAGAAGGTTATGTATTATGCATGATTCCACAAATAGTGTATAATCAGGATAATATCTGTGAATAAGTGTCATATTATTCATGAAATTTCTACAGTTGGAACATAATTTTTATTGTCGCAGGGCCTGAAGGACCTATTGAGTGTGTTTTAAGTGCTCTTCCCAACTCTTGTTGAAGATAAGAATTGATGGGCCTCCAAATTAGACACAAATTAAGGCCCATCTAACCTTTCTTAGGCACATGAAGGCTATATTAAACCTCTCATTTTACAGTTAATAATATTTTTTAGCTTTAATATGTTCATTAGGATGGTTTAGAGATAATTGAATATTTGTGCCTAATATTACTTATTTTTAAAGAATATTGTGAGAATATTGGGCAGATTATGAAGATTTGGAGGAGGAGGTAATCTAGGGACTTGATCCCTACTACAGGAGGATCAATATTGGATAATAAATCAACAATATATTATGAAATTATTGCACAAATTTTGGAGCTCCAATGGTTGAGAAAATCTAGGAATGTGTTCCCTGCCATTTAATGCAGATTCTTAGTGTTGGGAACCATATCCACTATTTGAGGGATTTTGTAGGGAAAGCTTCCTCCTTTCAAGGAGAATTCTTCCTCATCATTTTGTATCAGTACCAATTCGAATTTACCTCTAGGGGATGGTTTTTCTTAGTCTTCTTGTGGAGAAAACCTATATTTTGCAACTCCACTTTCATTTCTAACAGGGATGTAATTAGATTGATTCAAATAATGAAGCTTGATGCCATTTTTAGCTTCTAAAGCTTAGTATCCTTCATAGGACTCTAAGTTTCGTTGGGCTTGGACATCCCAGGAGCCTCAAAGCCCTTTTGTATAATTTACTTTTCTTCTTTTCACTTCTTATTCACATGCATTTCTTGTTCTTGTTTATCCTATTTCCGCATTTAGTATTTATGATGTTTTGTTGTAGGATTGGGTGAAATGGTTGAAGTGAGTTCTTTTACAAGATATTTACATAGTCACAAACATGATTTCATATATGGGACAACTTTGGAAGGTCATATATATCATTGAGCTACTTGGATTAGTTTACTTATTCACAAATCTAAAATTTCAGGAAGTCCCTTGTATCAAATAGCAATAATTTTCTGTTATTTTTTAGAACATGCTAATGAGATTCATTTGAGTTTATTCCACTTGCATTAGACCATAAAAAAAAAAAAACAATTTAATGAAAAATTACCCCATTTCATTTTCACTTATTAGGTTAGGCATTTGATAGGTTAGCTAGCTCACTAATTCTCTAATTTCCATATTTCAGACTTAGTAACATTCTGTTATTTTTTAGTACATGTGAACAAGGGTATTTTGGAGTGATTCCACTTGGAATGGAGACCTAAGACATCCTACTCAATAAAAAAATAAATCTCATCCCATTTTCATCTTATTTACTTGGTCATTCGGTGAGTTATCTCTTCCTGTAGCAAACTTGTAACTTCTTGTAGCAAATCTATAACACCACTTTCCTTCATTAGTTTTGATCCCCATTGCAACTATGACTTAGTCTAGATGAATAAGGACCCCCGCCTATGATTTTATGATTAGAGGAAGCTCCTAAGCCACTCCAACCATTTTTTTATTCACTGCAAGAACATAGTAGACTTAGTTTTTTTTATCACATGTATGATGCAAGTAGGTTATTGATTTACAAGCAAGTGTGAACTAGGTAGACGATACATGAAATTATGATTGGTAGTTTGATGAATTATTCAAGATAAAATAACTTTCTTTCTGCAAGTATATTAACCCTTTTCCTTTCATGAACCTATTAGTTATCATTTACAAGTTGAGCAAGTAACATTTCTATTTCTTGCAAATAGAATAACAATTCCATTTTTGCAATTAGTTTAGGCTTTGATTTCATGACATTCACTCCATTACATTAGATCAACAAGAGAATGAAACATTGTATGGTGCACATATAGTCCTGATACCTCTTAATTTTTTACGAAGCCCGGGTTGATAATTAAAGTTTCTAGCCTTGAGAGTTACATCATTATTGTTGCAATAATGGGGCTCATCACTTTTTGGCATTGTTGTTGGGGAGGTGTCAAAATATGCATTGTTTTCTTCCATAGTTGATTCATTTCTTTTACTTTCTGCAAGAAAAAAAATCATTAGGCATATTTCATTTCAAAAATAAAAAGTTGCATTGTATTAGCATTCTTATTCAAAAAAAAAAAAAAAACTTCTCCAACACCAACCCCCCCTCCCCCCATTTGATCACGTGGTGCAGTAAGAGTCACATCACCATTCACTTTTGCAGGTAGAAGAAGAAGAGGTGACAAAGAAGGTAGGAGAAATGGATGGAGATGATGACAATGAGGAAAATCCTCTTAGATTTCCCATTCAAGGTACTGATGTTAGTGTGCACATGAAGAACATCCCTCCATCTTTTCTTCCAACCTTCCATGGCATGAGGTCAGAGGATCCAAAAACCTTTCTTTTTGAATTTGAAATTGTTTGTAGATCTTATGGCTACTTATTAAACACTCAAAAATTGAGATTGCTTCTGACAATATTGAAAAATAGAGCTCATATATGGTTCATGAGTTTAGGGACTAGTTCAATAAGATCATGAAATGATATGCAAAAGATATTTCTAGAAAAATATAAGGATCACGATCTTAAAGAAGAAATTTTTAGAATGAATCAAAAATAAGATGAGGGCCCTAAGGATATAATAGATAGGGTCATGTATAATTTTAAGAGGGAAAAATTACATCATTTAGGATTTGACACACTAAAAACCCTCTTACTTAGAACAATTAGGGATGAGTGGATTGATCTCCTTGATCTCATGAGTAAAGGTGATGCATACCAATTATCATTTGAAGAAATTTGTGAAACATGCAAACATGTATCAAGAGGAAGGGCAAGAGTAAGTAAATCAACATCAAGATTGGTAAGTCAAGCTAAACTTGCAAGTTTGTTTGATGACTTTAAAACATAAATTCTTAGCAATCTAAGCGAACAAGTAGAAATTAAAAGAATGCAAGATGAGGAAAAAGAAGATGTTGATATTTGTGTTGTCCATGCAAAATCACATGTTGTTAATTATGCCCATCATTACCAATGTTGAAGGAATTTTACCAAGAGGACAATGGAGCAAGTCAATCACCAAAGCAACTATGTTCTGTAGCTCAAATAGGACCATGGCAATGTAGTCAACCTAGTATGATGCAAGAGCCTAATTCAAAATTTCAATATTATGCACATCCATGTCAAAGTAATTGGAACACACCCTTTCCTTGGAAACCTTGACCATCTCATCCCCAAAACCAACCTTGGCAACAAGGTTGGTAAGGAACTTATGAGACAAATCCACAATACCCTTAATGTTTTCCTCAATATTCTCCATACCCAACTCCATGTTATCCCTGCCATCCACCTCCACCACAACCACAACCTCAACCACATCCATCTCAATGATCCACTCCCACTCAACTACATGTACCACCATTTCCAAACCCACACAAGGAAGTAGCTTAGCCCACTTACAATGTTGAGGCACAACACTTCCAAACATATTATCTCTATCTAAATGGTATTTATCGTAGACCAGGAAAGGTATTGCAAAAAAGAGATTCTATTGATGTCATTGAAGGACAACATCCAGAAGAAGACGATTCAAATGAGGAGACCAAAGGATCATGGGTTTCACTTGATGGAGAGAAGACATTAGAATCAGAGATTGAGGAAGTTACATCATGTTCACCATTAGATCCTCTATATGCTCAAGAGAATAATCAACAAAAAGAAGAAGGTTTGAATTTTATGGAAGAAGAAGACATCCAAGGTGATCCAAATCAACAAGTGGACCAGGGGGATAAAAACTATATTGAAATATGGTTCTAGAAAATTGTTAAGTTGCAACAACAAACTCTTCTTCAACAAATTTTTATCTCATCTTAGTCAAATCAATTGGTATCTCACATTCAGGTACATGTCAAAGCATATGTTTCGAGCCTACACATGATTTCATATGTCATCGTGTTATGCAAGTGGCTCTATTGGAAGTATTCCTACACTTAAAAATGATTTTTTTTTCAAGTAAAGTAGGATAGAAAAAAGAAATAAAAATGAAAATAAATAAAAAATAAGATGAGAAAATAAAATCTCAGGTGAAAACCTCATTTAAGGTGCTTGAAATTGGCCCATTGATTGAAAACCTCCATGGAAAAAATAAATAAAAAATCCTAGGTGAAAACCTCCTTTGGGGCGCCTAGGTAGACCTACTAGTTGAAAAACTCATTGAGACAGCTAGTAGGCCTAAAAGAAAAAAATAAAAAAATGAAAAAAATATTTGCTCCATGTATCTCTCTCTAATGAATGCAGGTGCTCTCCAACCTCTGTAAGCAACAAAAACAAGTTAGCTACCAAATGAAAAGTTGATCAAAAGCCTAGTCAAAGAAAGTCAAAATTGGACTTTCTCCTCCTTTTCTCAGATCCTACAATAGTACCAATGCCATGAAAATCCATCACCCTCATATATTTCCACCATCCACCCATCATTCCCAAGATTTTCCCATTCATTTTTCTCGTTGTCCTAAAATGCTACATGAGGGCTCTGTTTTGCTATAGGAAGCCAAAATACACAGAGAAAAAAATCGTTTTTATCATATCATGAAAACCATGCATCCATTTTCCGATTTATTTCATGGGGATATGCATATGGATGATGGTAGTATGCTCAAGAATTTTCAGAAATTCCGGTGCACACTTTTCGAGAAATCAACCTCCATCACCTATGACCAATTTTTTATTTTTCTCAATATTATTGCATCCATTAGCCAAGAACTTTTATGGGGAGGTGCATAAGGATGATGTAAATATGCTAAAAAACTTTCAGGTCAATCCAGTCTACCATTTGAGAGATATGCATAAACAATTTTGCTACAAGAAGTTGTCTTGAAATGCTACAGGAGGCAGATCCAATTGGAGGAAGGGGTGAAAGGTCATGTTTTATTTAGGGAAGGTTGATATAGCCCCCCCTATATCACTTTCATCATTCAACCAAATTCATCGTCAAAATTCCACTTCTTCCATTCAAAAAAAGAAAAAGAGAAAGGACTATGCCTTCACCTTTTTCACCACCTTCACCACCCTATGATGATCCTAATCCTATCCCTACACCCCCTATTATTTGTCATAATCCTTGAATGAAATGAGGTCGTGAGGGGGAACTAAGTGACTGCTATAGGAAGGAGATCAATCATGTAGCTGATTTCACAACTCCAACAAGATCTTGAACCATATTGTTTGTAGCTCTAGAATAGAAGATCCAGCCACCCTAAGGCATCACGAGGCCATTCTTGATTCTTAGAAGAGCCATACCATCCCTGAAGAGCATATGTGAGGTCATCTATAAACTCCAACAATAGCAAATTGAACACTAGAAAGAGGCATGCACACAAAAAATATTTCATCAGTCAAAAAAGCATCATGCTATGAAGACATGTGCATCAACAAACAAAGGAATTCAACACCTCCAAAATCATCATGTTATGAAGCTCAACAACATAATTTTAGCCAAGGATGTGAAGCAATAGCAACAACAACAACAAAACCAAGGAGACGTCCAGATTCAAAGCTATCAATAATTGGACCTCCAACAGATTATCACATGCAGTTTCAAGATCATTAGTAGCATCTTCAAGATCACCAAAGGCAACTTCAACATTCATATCAGCAACCTCAATATCACGTACAAAAACACATCAAGGGTAAGGCTCAGGTATGAAATCCTTTAAAACCTTTCCTACAAACTTATTTTAGCTTGAAAAGCATTGCAAGTGTGTGAAGGAAAAGGTTTTTATAGCCAAGACTAGTAACAGAGCAACCTTGGCTTTATTTAGCAATTAACCTCACTTTTCCACCAAGACATCCGCACATGGGGAAGAGGACAAGATAAAAGTGAAGAGGACTTGATAAAGTGGTAATCATTTGGTAGTGATGGAAAAAAAAGGAGTGTGAAGGGATTAGTGAGGGTCAACTCAGTTAACTCAAAGCACTTTGAGTTTATTTGCATGCAATGAAAAAAGAGAGAAAAATTTTGACAAAAAAGAAGAAAAAATAATGAAAAAATCAATAAAAAAAAGGTGGACCCACCACCTCTAGGCATGCAAGGAGTAACTTCTATAGGATTTGGGTTGGTTTCTATAGGAGAAAAAAAACTCCTACAAGAAGAAAAAAATTGCTATAGGAAGAACATATTTGCTATAGGAAGGACAAATTTGCTACAGGAAGGAACAAAGTTGCTACATGAAGTTAGCAAAGGGATACAAGAGAAAAAAAATTCTACTAGGGTATTGGATAATGATTAAGTAATTGTTACAAGGTACAAAGAAACACAAGAGAGATGCAAAGTATTTGCTACAGACATGGTAAATTCTCCAAGGGTGAAAGGTATCCAAGTCACCAGTTTGGTCATCATGTCATTCCTTTCTTTTGCTTCAATTTATTAACCATCATTTCTCCCTCTGTAAGAAGAAAGAGCTCTATGTTAAGTGTTTTAAATTACAGAATTTAATGAGATAAGAGAATTTAGATTTATAATAAAGGGTGCTCATAAGAATTTGCTGGATAATATGATGTGTCATAGCCAAGAATTTGTATCAGCAGTAAGAGGCTTGGAATTTAATGAGAATGAAATTAGTAATGAGGTAATTGATGCCAAGAAATCCTTCTTTTCACAAGGAGAAGTGCCAGAGGAATACCAAGAAGACAAATGAAAATCAAGGTCTTTCCCTCACAAATAGAAACCATTACAATTTAAGAATCACTTGAGAGAAAGAAGTGTCTTAAACCTGCATTACAAGTACCATGGGAAACTAAGATATGAGAAGAAATGCAAATAGAAGAGTAGTAAGAAGAGAAGAAGGAGGAGCAACACATGGACCAACAAATAGAATATGAAACAGGCCAACATACATGAAGAACCACACGGAAATGAGGATGAATAGGTTGCTCAGAGGATGAGAAATAGTTTCAGTAGGGGGGTATGATGGGCCTCCAAACTAGACACAAATTAAAGCCCATCTAACCTTTCTTAGGCACATGAAGGCTATATTATACCTCTCCTTATACACTTAATAATATTTTTTAGCTTTAATATGTTCATTAGGAAGGTTTGAAGATAATTTCATATTTGTGCCTAATATTATTTAATTTTAAAAAAACATTGTGAAAATATTGGGCAGATTATGAAGATTTGGAGGAGGAGATAATATAGTGACTTACTCCCTACTACAGGAGGATCAATATTGGATAATAAATCAATAATATTATATGAAATTATTGCACAAACTCTAGAGCTCCAGTGATTGAGAAAATCTAGGAATGTGTTCCCTGTCATTTAATGCAGATTCCTAGTGTTGGGAACCAGATCCCCTGTTTGAGGGATTTTGGAGGGAAAAGCTTCCTCCTTTCAAGGAGAATGCTTCCTCGTCATTTTGTATAAGTACCAAATCGAATTTTCCTCTAGGGGATGGTTTTTATTAGTCTTCTTGTGGATAAAACTTATATTTTTGTAGCTCCACTTTTATTTCTAGCAGGGATGTAATTGGATTGATTCAAATAATGAAGCTTGGTGCCATTTTTAACTTCTAAAGCTTGGTCTCCTTCATAGGACTCTGAGTTTCCTTGAGATTGGCCATCCCATGAGCCTCAAAACCCTTTTTTATAATTTACTTTTCTTCTTTTCCCTTCTTATTCACACGCATCTCTTGTTCTTGTTTTTCCTAGTTCAACATTTAGTATTGATGATTTTTTGTTGTAGGATTGGGTTAAATGGTTGAAGTGAGTTCTTTTGCAGGTTATTTATAGGGGAAAAGCATGATTTCATCCTTGGAACAAATTTTTAAGGCCATATACATCATTGATCTACTTGGATTTGTTTTCTTATTCACAAATCTAAAATTTCGGGAAGTCCCTTGTAGCAAATAGTAGTAGTTTTCTGCTATTTTTTAGAACATTCTAATGAGCTTCATTTGAGTTTATTCCACTTGCATTAGATCATAAAAACATACAATTTAATAAAAAAAATTACCCCATTTCATTTGCACTTTATTAGGTTAGGAATTTGATAGGTTAGCTAATTCACTAGTTATCGAATTTCCAGATTTTAGACTAGTAATTTTCTACTATTTTTTAGCACATGTGAACAAGGGTATTTCAAAGTGATTCCACTTGGAATGAAGACCTAATACATCCTACTCAATAAAAAAAAATTCCCATCCCATTTTAATTTTATTTTCTTGATCATTCAGTGAGTTTCTCGTCCTGTAGCAAACCTATAACTTCCTGTAGCAAATCTGTAACACCACTTTCCTTCATCAGTTTTGATCCCCATTGCAACTATGACTTAGTATAGATGAATAATGACCCCCAAATATGATTTTATGATTAGGGGAAACTCCTAGGCCACTCCAACCCTTCCTTTTATTCACTGCAAAAATAGAGTAGACTTAGTTTCTTTATCACAAGTATGATGCAAGTAGTTTACTGATTTACACGCAAGTGTGAACTAGGTAGATGGTACAATATGCAATTCTTATTGGTAGTTTGATGAATTATGAAAGATAAAATAACATTATTTCTGCAATTAGATTAACCTTTTTCATTTCATGAATCTATTAGTTAGCATTTACAAGTTGAGCAAGTAGCACTTCCATTTCTTGCAAATAGAATAACAATTCCATTTTTGCAATTAGTTTAAGCTTTGATTTAATTATATTCACTCCATTACATTAGATAAACAAGAGAAGGAAACATTGTATGTTTCACATACAGTGTCGATACCTCTTAAGTTTGTATGAACCCTGGGTTGATAATTAAAGTTGGTAGCCTTGGGAGTTGCAACATTCTTATTGCAATACTGGGGCTCATTAAGAACGTGTCTAGATATACAACCACAAACAAGTTTATGAAGGGCTGCAATATGTCATCCATTAGCCTCATAAAAGTTGTAGGGACATTTGTCAATCCAAAAAGCATGAACAACCATTCAAAAAGGCCTTCCTTGGATTTGAAGGTGGTCTTCCATACATTTGTGGGCTCCATTGGAACCGATGATAGCCAAACTTCTAATTGATCTTGCTGAAATACTTGACCCCCTTGAGATATTTTAGAAGGTCATCAATACGTGGGATTGGATACTTGTTCCTGGCAGTGATTTTCATTAGTGCTCAATAATCAATGCAAAGCCTCTAGGTTTCATCCTTATTTTGTACAAGTACAATCAGGCTCCCACAAGGTGAGGAACTTGGTCGGATGTACCCCTTTTGTAGTAGCTGCTAGATCTGCCATTTGATCTCTTCATTTTCCATAACGAAGCGATGGTATATCATCCCATTGGGTATAGGTTCTTTGGGGGTCAAATCGATTGAATGATTGACCTAACAATATAAGGGCACCTCTATGGGGGAGGAGAAGATTTCCCTGTATTCTTCCATAACCTTATCCACCTACTTTTGCTGCATGGAGGAACCTTTCCTGAGGGCCATGGATGTGGCCACGATATTCCCCTTATTTTGAGAGAAAATAAAAAATAAAACAAATATATTGGTATCGAATATGATCTTACTACATTGCTCAGCAAATATCAAAGAGATGTCGGTAAGCAGGGCTACCTTGGTATCCTATATAACTTATTGCCCAAAGTAATAATAATGGTGTGAGGCCTAGACTCATACACAACATGGCACTTCCACAAGTATGGTTGGCCTAATAATACGTCAAAAACTTCAAGAGGATCAACACCATAGATTATCTCATCTATGAAGGGCTTGATGTTGTAGGGAAGGCAAAATTGCTAGCCAGTTCATAGATCTCGTCCTTGGTGAAGCCACCTTATGGTGTACAACTATGGGCGTGTTGTGTTTGGTAGGCCCAACCGCTTCACGACCTCCACTAAAATGAGTTTCTTTTGGCGCCCGATGTCGACAATGAACTGCAGCAAAGAACCCTTCACCCACATCTCTAATTGGAAGACATGCTCCCCCTACTCGGGGTCTTCAGGCTCAATATTCTGGACTAAGGTTACTTAGAAGCGGGAGTGACATTTTCAAAAGCTCTCAGTTTGGGAGCAAATCGGGAGCGAATTTTTATATAATGTATTTTTATATATTTTGATGCATAGATGTCAATAGAAGCATGTAGAATGATGAATTAGATACAAAAAAACATAAAAACATCGATTACACAATATAACATCAATCATCTAGAAGTTATAATCTTCATCAACTACGTCCACAAGTTACAAGTTCTCATTTATATAACATGTGAGGGTGCACATAACCAAAATAGCATTGAATGTAATCCATCTATGAACTAAAAGATACATCAATAAATAGGCTCTAGATGGCCTCTAACATCCAAAAAAAATCATGCTACAACAAATAGCTACATATCAGCAAATTCATTGCCTATCTTAGGATCTTCATCATTAATATCACCCTCTAAGAAATTAACATAAGATAGGAAAAAAGTAGCATGTCAAGTCAAGATTTTGTTTGAGTGATGGGTACATTTTTAGTATGGTCATGATAGATGAGTTCGACAACCAAGGTCACTAACATGAAGGTACATAGAGGGCTTGGTGCTCTTGATTAAATACGAGTCCCTTACCCTTGTACATGACAAAATCGAATGGAAACAATGCAATCCCCCAATTGTGGAAAAAAAAAACAAAAAACAAAACAAAACAAAACAAAAAAAAACAAAAAACAAAAAAACAAAAACCCAAAAAACAAAAACAAAAACAAAAACAAAAAAACCAAAAACCAATGGAAACACTGCAATCCCCCAATCTTGAAATCTTGATGAAAAAAAAAAAAAGTCTATTGGATTTTGAGTGAGATATAAAATTCTACATGAAAGCTAAAGGAGAATGTCACCTTTACTTTAATAATTTAACATTACCATGAATTGCATATCAATACTAGGGCCATAATCTTGAATATTAGGCTGCCCTACTAAAAACAACTTGTTTCTTTGAAAAACATTGTGTTTGGAACATCTTTGTGACAACAAATTTGAGGAAAACCAAGGAGCGATTTTTTTTTGCAGGACTGCAACAAGAGCGAATTTCAGGAGCGCACTCCTAATTCACTCCCGCTCGGAGTGTGCTTTGGGAGAAATTCTAAGGGGGAGGATCCACTCCCCCGCAACCCTGTTCTGGACCTTACTGGTGGTGACAATGGCATTAGGTTCTAACTCAATAATATGCTTCCCCTTTTCATTCCCCTTGTCAAGTTCTGGCTCAGAATTAGAACATGCATCAAACTTTGAAACTTTTAGCTCGACCACCAATGACTGCTTGGCACGACACTCATTTGTGTTGTGAGTGGGGCTTTTGTGGAACTCAAATCACTTTCCTTTGTCCTTCGTCTTTGTGGTGCCATTATATTCTTGTAGGTTTTATGGTTGCCACGGGTCACTCCAGCTTGCCTCTGTCCTTTGTTCTGTGGTTTGGGGGCACTCTTTCCCTGCTTTTCATTTACTGATCCAAATTCATGCTTCTTTTGTTTAAATTTTTGTTCAATATTGGCAACATATCGGTATTTTGCACCAAGTTAGGAGGTGTCCAAGAACTCCATTTCTTCCTGAATGTATTTATGCAGACATCCACGGTACTTGAGCACCAAATGTCGCTTAGAGTATTTGATACCTAACTTTGTGCGTAGGTATGAAAAACGTCTGTGAGTTCATGCACATCTCGGTCGTGAACAATGTCTCGAAAAGAGTTCCAAGAGGGGGTGGTTGTAAATAGAGATGATTCCTCGGCCCTTTTCTCATAGTAAGTTTCCCACCAATCCTTGACATGGGGGGCAACCTTGAGCAATACAAAACTAATCTTCTCTCAATCAGAGAAACTATGGACCAAAAAATAACCTTCTAGAAAATTCAACCATTTATCTACAACATTTTCATATATTTGACCTTTGAATATAGGGATATCAAATTTCACTTGTAGCTTGAAGGGGGTGGTGCCTCCAAAGTGACTACTGGATGAAGGTGTGTCGCCGGTGGGAATTCGTTGAAGGATCTTAGTAAAGTTGTCCATCATCTCGTTCCTTTGTTACTTGAGGGCTTCTTCAAGCAATATTTTAAAAGGATATCCTACTCCCTCGTCTTTAGTTTCTTCCATCGTGGGAGGTCATCGGGGTCGGCAAGGTCGACCTTGAAAAGGTTCAACCAATTCGAGCCCTAACTTCTTATACACTGACCTTATTGGGGACAAGCATAGAAAAATAGAGAAAGATTAGACCACTTTGCTACCACTGGTCCAAATTTATGAAAGAATGAAATTAAATACATCTATAAACATAAAAATAGAGATACAACGAAAATGGAACTTCAATTCATTAATAACAAAGTACTAAAAATTGTTTACATGTAGAATGGAAATAAACTAGCTCAGGCGATTGTATTATCTCTGAGAAGAAATGTGGCAGCTACATGCCTTATGAACTATGCTACAATGAGGCTTGAATGCCTATTTATTCTTTAGAAACAATGGAAAACCCTAAACATCAAAAAACGTAACCTTAGGAGATGAAGCGCCAAATGTTTGTGGGCCTCATTGGGGTAAATTGGTACATCAACTTCCCGAGGTCATAAATTTGACATACGATATCCATTTGATGTGTATGATACCTAGTTATAAATATCTATCTGAGTGTTACAGATCCATTTGGGCACATCAATCATCCAGATCAGTGTTGTAGGGCTCATCAAACCCTAATTTCAGTTGCTACATGCCCTAAACAAGTCACCCCTTTGAATGCCTCCTTCCCAGACAGTTTCATGACTTGAAGACATCCAGAAATGGCCTCTAGAGGGACTAGTGTAGGTAGGCCCATGTAAGGGTGGGCCACATAACAGTTAAGTCCATTCTAGGGTGCTCTGCAGAGCACTTAGGCTTCCTTTCACCTGCGCTGGGCGAGTTTGAGCGAAATTCACATAGGGTTTGGGGAATATTCTTATCCTTTGGAGTCATCTAGAAGGTTCCCTCACTTATCAACTCCTATGAGCTCAAAAATGGATGAGGAATGAGTTAAGATGCATCCTATCCTCTCATCCCTTCCACCATGGAACTAATTTTGAGTATGGAAGGCCATTCAATGCCACCATTTATGACAAAACCTCCTTAATCTCCCTACAAATTGACCACTTATCTAAGTGATCAGGGGCTAGATTATGTTGAATTGTAAGGAGATAATGTTGCTATGAGAATTGGCTTTGAAGCAAATATTGTAATGCTACAAGTTTGTCATGCTTTTGATATGATGTGGATGGGATCCAAGTTGGAGGAATGACTTTGAATCAGACACAATGGTTGTAATTCCTTATTTTATTTAATAAAGTGTTTGAACCTTTCTCCCATATGTTTGTATTATTTTATAATGCTTATATGTGTGAAATGTATCTGATTCCATTCACTTATATTCAATAGATCTTTTATTTTGATCGATTCTTTCTTTTCTGTTGTGATCACATGTACTTCTCAAGTGTATTAAGTACGGGAAGGAGTGACAGGATCAATTCAAAGGAGAGCAGAGGAAATCGGAACTACAATTAGGTCTTGTCATCTTGTCATCTTATATATTTCTTATAGGAAAAGACTAAAATACTTTAAACTGTTGTTCTAGATATGGCTACTTATCTAGGGAATTAGTATTTATCCGTAGATACCAAATTCTCCAAAACAAATTGGCAACTCCACTAGGGAAGATCCTCTTTTCTAGTAGCTAATCCACCTCCTAGGACATCTTTGTAGACCTAACCTATGTTCTTAGATTGTAATTCAGCTCTTTTGCATTGAAAATTTGGTCAAAATTGTGTCAAATTGCCTTTTGAAATGGCTCACTGTCACCAGTGCAGACTTGTGAGGGACACAGTGCGCTGTAGAGCACCCCTAGCTTAGGGACAGTGCTCTGAAGTGCAGTGTCTCCCATTCAGGGCTGTGTTGATCCTCCTAGGGTCAGTTTCCCACCTTTGGAATGTGTTTTTGCCAACTTTTCTCTGTTCGTTTGTTTTTTGATTGATCAATGAATGTTATGTCTCAGAGAACAAGTTTCTATCTCCATGTCTAGCCCTACTTTGATTTGATTGATTAATGTTTCTTAAATTTTTTCTTTGTCATTATCAGTCTATAATCAAAGTTAGAATGTAGTTGATTAATCTTTGTTTGAAAGAAAGTGTCGTAAAGTCTTCTTTTCCTTCGAAACAGAACTATCATAAACATCTTTGTTCTTATGAAAGATTGATTGATTGTACGTGCATATTTCTTTTTGTTCATATTCACACTAAGGAAATCGAAAAGAAATTCATGCATGGTGCATTGAAAAAGTTTGTTTGTGCTCATAGGAATAGTGTAGGGAAATTGCATTAGATTGTGCTCCTTGCTCTTTGATCGAAATAAATTTGATTGCTCTATCCCTAAGTAGCTAGGATTTTCGTTATTAAATTGAATGGAAATAATGCTTATTGTTATAGTTGCATTCCTAGGAATTTCAGAATACATCACGTGGTGATCTTGAAAGGAAAATTCCTAAGCAAGATCAACTTAAAATTAACATCAATTTACCTAATGGAGCATTGTCATCAACGAAAACATTTATAGGTTCTAGGCTAGAGATGTGTTCTGGTATCGTAAAACAAAGCAGCTATCGCTAACTTGTCTGCAATACATCCTGAGTGTGATACCTCATTCCACGTACGTGAGTATATCATAGCTCGTCCATGTACCTTCAGGTATATAGGGCAGTGTTACAGTATGTAAAGTATATGGGAATACTCTCACTCTGCGGTTTTGCATTAGACAACACTTATACAGATTGGGCCTCCACGTACCTTCGGGCATATATGGGAGGAAAACACTAGGTTGCTATCCATCCTTAGGTAATCGAGTTGGCCACCTTGTACATTGTGATACATCGAACACATCATTCGGGGAGATTGCCTGCCTGTACTTCTTGGTTTGCTAGGAGGTATTTTGCAGTTCACAGTTGCTTGGTAAACCTTTTTCCTAGCTTACCCATTTTTGTTTATTTATTTTTTGATAATAAAATTAATCAGGAATCATGGAGTAACATCAACCCTTACCCTGTCGTTCACAGAGAATAGTGAGTAAAACACGTTTTCTGCCCGAAGCCACACCTATTTTGTCAAAGAGATCTCTTTTAACTCAGACAAGTACATCAAGAACTCCTAGTTCTTCATCTGAATTACCTGAATCATCTATTTCAATAACCACTGAGACTCCAGTTACTCCAACCATTTCTAGTACATCTGTTTCTGAAGAAGAAGTTTCACAATTACATGAGGACATCAGCACTGATCCTAGTGAAACAGTAACCGAAGTTGTTCAACAACAAGTTGATCCTCAACTTGAAGTTGCTCAACAAGAAATTACTTCTGAACTTGAATCGGTTCAACATAAGTTAATCCAGAACCTATCACAATTCAAACAGAAGTTACATCTAAACTTGAAGTTTTTTAGGAACCTCTTTCTGAAACTATTTTTCTTTTACCTGAACATCTAGACTTCGAATTTGAACATTCAAAAGTTGTTACTTTACCAGAAGACGATCAACCGATTACCCCTCAGACATCAATAACTATTGAAACTTCCATTTTATCAACACCAGAAATATTTTACGGACCAGACAGTGAAGTTCTTCCACTTGGTTTAATTGTTGTCGAAGAAGAATTGGAAGAAGATTCTACACCTAGAACCCCATTCCACTTTGGAAATGGGCTTTATCTTTACCCTCATACTCCTCATTTTACTGCTCCATTTGATCCTGCTTCTTTTCAAGTACCTGTCGATTCTTTAGGACAACTTTTGGGTTAGTTAACTATGGTTGAACAACCGTCAACATCCCAGACTATATCATCTGATGCAACTGCGGCAGAATCCTTTGTTGCAACCTCTTTGATGTTTTCTACCACACCTGAGTTTGTCTCGGTTGGTTACCAATCTTTATCTGGGACCCACTCAGGGGTTGCTTCTACACCATGGTCATCACCCATGTCCTCAACCGAAATTTTACCTGGTTCTTCTTTAACGGGAACTCAACAGTTTGATCGTGCATATCAATATCAAGCTAGGCAATCTAGTCAACAAAGACCTATGTATCCATTACATACTGGATTACCACCATATGGAGAGAAATATGTTGATTCACCTTATCTTCCCTATGGAGGACCATCATATGGTAGTATCCCATAGTATTCAGGTCAACCTGGAATTCGAGTTTGTTAATGGAAACCAACAATGCCAGTTCAACCAAGGCTTGTGTATCCAACACAATCAATGCAAATTGTGTCATCTATTCCTACTACACCTGTTGTTACTACTGTACCACAGTCACAAGTTTAAATTGTTGTATCTCAACCAGTACAAACTATTCCTTCTACCTCGCAACCACAAGTTTCAGGTCAAGAAGTTCAAGTTTCTTAAGCTGTTGTACAACAACCACTTGTGTTCAGGGTTCAACAACCTCAGGTTAGTATACCCTTATTTGGATTGACTCAGGCTTACAATGGTATAGTTTATTCACAACCTGGCAAACTTTTCATTGTTGGGCAACAACAACCATTAAATCAACAACAGTTTTACCAACAACAACAACAACAGTTGATTCAACAACCGTGGCAGCCCCAATTTCAACAGCCTCAATTCCAATAATTCCAACCTCAATTTGGACTTGCCCAATAGGCTCAACCTGGGTTTGGACAGTATCAAGCTTACTAAGGTCCTGGTCAACAAGGCTTTGCAAGTTATGGACAACCGCAAATTCAACCTGGTTATCAACAACCACCTTATGTCGGACTTGTTCAACAACAACCTTATCAAGGTTACCAAATGTAGATTGCCTATGTTGGTATGCAAAGACCTATTTCTCAGGCAATTCCATCATATCCTGGGTATGCTCAACCTAACCTGAATCGACAGTTGCCATTTGTAGCAACTTTAGAATTACCGGATTTAAATCGGCTCACTAATGATCCAATCTTATATGCACCTTGGTGGCCGGTGATTCCACATAAGTTACCTTCTGACATTCCGAAATTCAATGGAAATCCCGGAGAAGACCCATCAAATCATGTCATGACCTTTCACTTGTGGTGTTCATCAAACTCTTTAAATGATGATTTGGATAGACTTCGTCTTTTCCAAAGAACGCTTACTGGTCCGGCTGCTAAGTGGTACATTGAGTTGCCACGAGCTTCTTTCGACAACTTTATGACTTTAGCCACCACATTTCTGACCCACTTCCAGTTACCTATCAAATACGATACTGGAATGGAACTCCTAACCAACTTTAAGTAGACTACAGCTACCCATACATCAGATCATATTCATGAGTGGCGATGTCGTCAATGAATGGTTAAGGCATATGTTCCTGATCAACTTTTAGCTGAGTGGTTCATAAAATCCTTGTTGCCATCAATCACCGAGGATGTAACAAAAGGTGGAGTTGTCACAGAAGAGCAAGTAATTGCTCATGCCCAATACTTGGATTTGATTTACACACAATCCGGCACGCTCTATGACAAAATTCCCAATGTACCCCAACCAACTTTTACTATTCCTCCTACTCCACAATCGAGTAAGGACTCTCATGCTGGCGATGGTGTGATCGGTTCTTCGAGCACGCAAACTGCAGGAAGACCTTCTGGTCAAACTCTTTCCATTACCAATCAAACTAACAATGCATCAGAAAACACTCTTGCTTCCAAAGTTAATGTCGTGTCATCTAACAAAGGAAAAAATAAAAAGCAACCAAGAGGCAAGAAGAAGGATAAAAACAAGAAGAAACACGATAATTCCCCTCAAGAGAAATCATCTTATTCCTCTTCTTCGGTAAGGAAACCTCGTTATCCATGTCTAATCTGTAATGACAAGCATTTCACAAGAGATTGTCCACACTGCTCATAAGTCTATAAACTTCTAAAGACTTCTAACACATCTGCAGTGTTGACTAATCTGTTTCCAAACCCGAAGACACATTTGGTTGCAACAGACCATGCTTTCACATCCCAAGTACTCATGTTATCCATCATAAAGCCACAAAATGAAGTTTTGGTGTCAGCGAGAAATAAAGATTACAGAATTCCATCATCATCGTTGAATAATCAGGCCACTAATCAACCTAATTCTTTGACTTCGACTTCGACTTCATCTAAAAATATTCCACCACCTATTACACCAGAATTGACAATAAAACCACTAAAGGGGGTCATGCATAAATCGACATTTAATCCTTGAGCTCAAGCAGCTCAGAACTATAATATAGTGGAAGATCTTGCTTAATCACCTTCTGTTATGTCGACACTCGAGGTGTTACAAAATTGTCCCTCCTAGAAGTAGGCTTTATTGTCAGAAATTAGCAGAATAGACCCTACGGATTCCAATCTTGTGGTTTTTAACCATGCGGGATATACACCACAGTTATCGGCGCAATTATCTTTCCTAATTCAAGTAAAATCTCTCAATAAGAATGTTCACCGAACTATTATTGATGAGGGGGCATCTACTTGCATTATGTCAATGAGCTACTAGAAAACACTTGGTTCACCATCGTTGTCATGATCACCAACCACGTTAAAATATTTTGACGGACGAACATATACTCCTTGTGGGATTTTGAGTAACCTACAAATTGAACTAGGGGGAAAAACGGTTATTATTGAAGTTAAGGTAGTTGACAGATCCCTCGATTACAATATTTACTTGGAAGGCCATTGGTATATGCTATGGTTGTTGTGGTTTCCACTTACTTTCGTACTATTGCATTCCCTCTTATAGGTGGAATCACAATTATCGATCAGCTTGCCTTATTTGCATCTAGTTCACAACCTACATGAAGCATTCTGTTGGTACACGGACACCCGCCATCACTTCAAAGTGTTGGAGTAGGTATCTTTAAAGATCCTTCTCTAATGGGTACTTTTACGCTACCGTCACCATCTGATTTGGCAGAAGTGGCAAGAGTAGAGACTTGCAACATGATTTCCTCCACCTCATCTGATTTAAGGAGGATTACTAACAATTCTGAAGTTGATAGTAATACTGAGGTTATACCGCTAAGCCCCATTGAGCTAGCATAGCAATCAATTTTTCTGGCTTTTGCGGCAAACCCAAATCCAATTTCACCAATTGTATGGGTAGATCGTTCGTTAGAATATGGTACTTATTCAGATCCTTTATCATCTATACATTCTACGAATGAAGGAATCGTCCAATCAATGATGATAGGAGAAGAAACTTGGAAAGATTATCATCATCGTTCTCATCTTCCAAATGACATCGAAGATTATTCAAATGAACTAAGCCACCCTTCACTTGTTGATTTCCTTTCGAATTCAGTTTTCATAGACATAGTAGAATCTGAACAAAACCTGTCAAATATTGAAGAAACGATTTCTATTAATATTTTGACCAAGCCTAATGTTGTAGAGAACATTCATGTCGGCGAATCTTGTTCTCCATCAGAACTTCATAGTTATTGTACTCTCTTTTGTGAATTTCGAGATATATTTGCATGGTCTTACGAGGAGATTCTAGGCATTCACTCTAGTATTATTGAACACGAAATCAAAATGTACCTTGATGTCAAGCCAGTACGACAGTGGCTTCAACTTTTTCATCCAAAGAAAGCCATTGCAATTAAAGTAGAAGTTGAAAAACTTTTGTGTGTTGGTTTCATTTACCCTGTACCTCTTACTGACTGGGTTTCCAACATTGTTCCTGTCATGAAGAAACAAGGAACAATTTGAGTGTGCGTCGATTATAGGGATGGAAATCAAGCATGTCCAAAGGACAATTATTCTACTCATTTTATCAACCAGATTATTGACGAATGTGCCAGATGTGAAATATTCTCATTTATGGATGGTTTTTCCGGCTACAATCAAATCAATATCCACCTACAGGACCAATCTAAAACAACTTTTATTTGTCCATGGGGCACATTCGCGTATAGGAAAATCCCATTCAATTTAAGAATGCAGGAGCCACATTTCAGAGGGAAATGAACAATGCCTTCCATGACATCAAACACATCGTTCAACCTTATCTTGACGATTTACCTCCTCATTCACGAAAGCGGATTGATCACCCGCAACATTTGAGAGCAATATTTTTACGGTGCCAACACTACAAGATACGACTCAATCCACACAAATGTGTGTTTTGTGTTGGTTTTGGTCAATTGCCTGGATTTGTAGTGTCTGGAGAGGGGATTCGACTTGATCCATTAAAGGTTCAAGCAATTCTTTATTTGCCTCCACCTTCAAATCTTTTACAGTTACAAAGACTCCAACGGAAGGCTAACTTTTTGAGGAGGTTCATTCCTAATTACGCTGAGATGGCTAAAGGCTTTACACGTCTTTTGAAAAAGGAGATACCCTTCCATTGGGATCAAGTTGCGCAAGCTTCCTTTGATGCTCTTAAAGATACCTTGATTAGAGCATCATTAATGTATTCTCCAAATTATCAAAATGACTATTACCTGTATCTCGCCTCTACAAATACAACCATTGGCATGGTTTTAGTCTAAGAGGAAAATGGGATTGAACATCCAATTTATTATTTGAGCCGCAATCTCAATGATAAAGAAAGTAAGTACTCTTTTCTCGAGAAACTAGCTTTGGTAGTTGTGCAAGCTGTTCAGAGATTTCGTCATTATATCCTGCTCCGGAAAACCACTGTCATTTCGGATTGCAACCCTATGACATATATTTTGTCACGTCAATTGTTGGGGGGAAAATACTCAAAATGGATAGTCATTTTGCAATATTTTGATATGCAATTCGTCAAGTCCAAATCAAAGAAACTCTAGTGTTCGCAAAGTTACTTTGCGACTTTCCCTCGACCTCCATTGATTCAACATTTGAACCATCGATTTTGGATGAGTCTCTATTTCTGATATCATCATCTGACCCATGGTATGGAGATATACTGATCTATCTCCAGACCCAAACTTTCCAGACTAATACCTCTCGCTTGCAACAATGACGTATTTGATACCAAGCCAAAGATTATCTGATCATTGGTGAAACTCTTTACCATCGTGGTGTTGATATGATTCTACGGAAGTGCCTCACGCATGAGGAATCCGAGAAAGCATTGAATGATTACCATTTAGGTGCCTGTGGTGGACACTTATTTGGATATGCAACCACACAGAGAATTCTCAATGCTGGTTACTTATGGCCAACTATATTAAAATATTGTATTATTGTTGTCAGAAGTTGTCTCGCATGCCAGATATATGATTGAAAAACTAGATTACCACCTACACCATTGCATCCAGTCATTGCTATTGGACCATTCGCCAAATGGGGCATTGACTTCATGACATGTAACCCCACCTCGGTCGGGGGGCATGGGTATATTATAGCCGCCATTGACTATTTTACCAAATGGGCTGAGGCAATGCCAACATTAAACAACAGTGGCGAAATGGCTGCTCTTTTCTTTTTTAACCATGTGGTTGCTCGGTTTTGTGTACCACAAGCCATAGTTACATATCATGGGTCACATTTTCGCAATCACATGATGGCTGAGTTGACTACTAAGTTAGGATTGTCACATGATAGCTCTACCCCTTATTACCCACAAGCAAATGGACAAGTTGAGGCCATCAACAAAGTATTGAAGCGGATGTTGCAGAGAATGATAGAGGTTCATAAGCGAAACTGGCACTTAATCTTGTACTCTGCCTTGAGGGCATATCGAACCTCGGTGAGAAATGCAATTGGATTCGCACCCTTTCAGTTGGTGTATGGTTTGGAAGCAATCTTACCAATACAATGTGATATTTCATCTCTCAAACTCGCGATTAACCTGTTACCCGACACTTCTGACGAAGAAACATGTTTCTTGGAATTAATCCATCTGGATGAAACCCATCGCGATGCCGCATTGGCTAACAAAGTGCATAAGAAACAAATTAAGGTGCAATATGATAGAAATGTCAAGCCTCGTATCTTCTCAGAAGGTGACCTGGTCTTGCTTTACGATTAGGAAGCTGATAAACTTGGAGCAGGGAAATTCGAACCAATATCAATGGGTACTTATATTGTTAAGCATGTTCTGGAAAAAGGTGCCTACGTGTTAGTAGATTATGATGGGATTCCATTGTCGTAGCCCCGAAATGGGTTGTACCTTAAATGTTACTATGCTTGATTGAGTGTAGTAAAACTCACTGTATTTATGCTTCCATTGCATGTGCGTGTGTATCTTTTAGATTTTTTATCTGGTTAGTAATCCACTTTGCATTTTTTGCAGATGTCGGAGCCTTCAGAACCTTTTGTTGGTTACGTCGATGGTGCTAGTCGTAGTACGTAGAACTTGTCTTCTGCAGCATCGTTTTTCTTTGCTTCAAGTGGCGAGTTAGTGAGTTTTCAAAGGATTTGTATCGGTCGATCGACGAACAACATTGCTGAGTATAGTGCATTGATTGAACTTCTCTCTGATGCCATTTCACTTGGAATTCACCAAATCATCATTAGGTTGGACTCACAACTCGTTGTACTACAACTAACAAACATTTACATTGTCCGAAATCCAGCAATTTTTCGTATGTTCCTTAGAGTTCTTATTTTGGAAAGGCATTTTGAACACATTCAATATCAACATATTTCCAAAAATCTTAACACATTAACTGATTCTCTAGCGAAATATGTGTTAAATAGACATTTGCGACACATGTAAAAGTAATATTTTCAATTCACATCATCAGTTGAATGGGATTGCATATAGCCATAGAAAACTCTTAAAGTAAAATAGATATGTGTTTTAAAAGTTTTTACAAAATTTGTGTCCAAGACACGTTTGGTCATCTGACCCAAAAAACTCAAAATTCATGCAAAACATCCTAAGTAGATCTAGTGGTGCTCATGATAACAAGTCATAGCCTATGCTATCATGCGCAAAAGCCTCACCCAGAGGCTAAGAACACCAATAGTGTGGCATTGCAGCCTCATAGGTAACTCTTCGATCCGGACATCCAGAATACCAATGGTTAATCCCTCTATGTGATCCTGCAACTTTGCTAAGGTCTCGGCCAAATCTAAGTCCTGGAGAACTTCTCTCCCAATGTTTCTCCATGATGGCCCACCTACACCCTGTTGGTGCCCCATAGGTCGAATAGTACCCACATCTACATGCATAAGAATAATTTTAGTTTAGTCTTAGAAACATTAAAAACACAAAAAACATGTAGAAACTTGAAAAATTCAAAAACACTTTTGGTCAAACAATTTACCCATAGCACCCCATTGTGCTCCAATTGGTAGAATCAAATATGGATCTCCACGAAAATCCATCCCTGAATATGGATGCTCCTCGATGACAAGGTGTTGCCAATTGAGCCAACTGAAGAATGCAGTGGAAAAAATGATTGTTGATTGACCCGCATGTCGAGTCATCATATCGACCCACCTCTGCATACGTGGATCTCTAACACCAGCTACACCCAGTGATACATGTTGTGGTTGCATCAATGGGATTCTCTCTAAGGTAAAAGTGATTAAGGTCGAATCACAGTAGAAATTATTTGTCTTACCACTTTTTACCTTGGTCAATTGTTCTTTCAGTGAAGAAAGCACAGCCTCGCACCAGTTAAAAACTTTTGGCTCTAGACACTCCAGTGCATACTGCATATATGATATGTTCGCCAGATTTAGTGTCACATTGCCAGCCAATTTTTCTATTGTGAAGAGGATCGTTCTCAAAGAAAAATCACCTACATCCCAGACGTTTATTTTCCCATCCTTGCTAGGTTGTGTACCTGGATGACAAAATTATCTAATATAATCTCTCACCGATTCACCTCCACGGGCAAATCCAAAAAGTGAGATGAGGTCACCTCGCCTCGACAGTCTGGTAATAAAGTAAATATCATCAACAATAATAGGGACCATCTTGTCCTTAATGTGAAAAGTTCGATTTTTCGTATCCCATGCGTGAACAAGGAACTACAATAGTTCTATTTGTTGCCTCATCCCGGACAACTTGAATTATTTGAGTAACCCACAGTTTTTGAGGGCCTCAACTGTACCCGGATTGTTTAGGGCAACCATGTCTTGTTCTTTGTGCTCTCTTTCTCGCCATGTAATCGACATTCTGATCCAATGAAAGCCTGAAACACAATCATAAGACTAGTTAGGATCCTTTCCATGTAGAAAACATGACAAATTTTGGAGAAAACAGCTAAATCAAATTTGGGAAACTCACCTAGCACAACCTAGGCACAGAGACAGTGTGTTGTAGAGCATGAATCCTTCTATCTGGGTGCTCTTCAACGCAATTCTCGATGTGCAAGCCTGCACTGTTCCCAGGGCAAAAAAATGAAACCAGAGGGACCCCCCAAAACCCTAAAACTTATATGAAATGACAAAAGAATGACCTGAAAGGAAAGAAGAGAGGTTCGGCTCCTACCTGGTCCAGACAGCTTGAGAAATGGTCCACAAAATCTCTCGCAATCAATTGATGAAGTTTGAGGTAAAAAACTAGCTCAGAGCACAAAATTGAATGGTAAGTTCCAAATGGTAAAATGCTATGGTAAAAACTTGTTTCATGTTTATTTCAAGTTCATTTATCAAGTAAACATTACTATTTTCCTATTTTTACCTATGAAGCATGTATTTTTAATCCATTTGGTGGTATTTTGAGCAGGTTTTGCAGCTGGCTTACAGAATTTGATGTGCTCAATTGTAAATTGTACCTTTTACCACAAAGTACACTTTTATCTCTTTTTCGAGCTCTGTTAAAAATGAAAAAGGAACCCCCTTGGAGTCCTCTTTAAGCTCTTTTCACACTCTCTAAACATTGCTGAGCACTTGTCCTTTCCAGCTCGTTAACAGATTCGAAACGACATCTCTCTTGTATTATTTTACGCTTTTTCGAGCTTGAGAGATTAATTTACGAAAAATAACTTGTGGAGTTTTCTTTTTGTCCCTTTTCAAACTCTCTAAACATGAAAAGCACCGAGTTATCTTTGTCGTTAAACACATTAAAACATCAAATAGCGACAAACTTGTCCATCTAGATAAGACCGAGTTTCACCTTCAATAGACTCGTTAAAACATCAAATAGCGATGGATTCACACGAAGGGTGGAATTATACGACAAGCATATGTTATCCTCCTCAAGCTTCATAAAAATAAAGAGGTACTGGTCAACAATGACTAGGGAAAATGGGAAAATTGGAAAAAGGGGAAAACCATTTTATGGTAGCAGGTCACTCTTGAACATGACACTTTCACTCCATCACCATGACTATTTGGGTTGGGTTATCAGCTTGATGGTTATCATATCGTTGGTCTATCATACCATCCATCACTTTGTTTTGGGTCAATACCACCAATTCATTTCAGTGTCGCTAACATGTTCAAGAGAAGTCATTCAGTCAAAATTCATCCTTTGCAATACCATAAACCTTCATTTTCATGACCGCCATTCCTGAACCTTGTGTCGTCAGTCAAATTCCGTCTCCAAAATCATTACACTCATTTTGTGTCATTGATGTGGATACATCAAGGCCCTCCTTCGATGAGTCACTTCTTGTCGACATCAGCTCATTATCCAAGAAGTTGACTTAGAAACACCCTTCCAATACCTTGAGGCTTGCATACATCAATGGCAGGTTTCTCGCTTCTGGCGATAGGTTGACATCAATGGCCTTCGACCGAAAGACTTTGTATGGTGTTCGACATCAAATCATCCATTCACACCATGCAGAATGTACTGCAATACCTTGAGGATCATTATCATTATCGTTGATTTCTCTCGCATTTGTTAACAACTTACATGATTGGCTGGCAATAAGATGGTGTCTTCGCATGTTCGACTTCAGATCACATATTCACATGGTTAGACTCGTACTTGAGCGAACGATTGAACGAGATAGAAGACCCCGGATCTAGTTTCATCCATCCGGGCTGCAATTTTAGGAGTACTAAATCATATGTACAATGGTTTTACATTGATGGTCATTCTGGTCATGGGTCTATATATGTAGATGATTGTTTATGTACATGTAATGAAAGTTTATAAGCTGAGCATGGGTATGCCTTCCCTCAGTGATTCGTGTAAAAATAAAACAAAAAACATGATATATGTATTGTAATTGACGTAGGTCACCTTCCACTTCAATACCTCCTCATCACATCATAAAGAGTTTCATTCAACATTGGCATTTTTCCAACTTCATGCTTTAGGGGGCAGCTATTATACATCCATTTGGGCACATCAATCCCATCATCCAGATCAGTGTTTTAGGGCTCATCAAACCCTAATTTCAGTTGCTACATGCCCTAAACAACTCACCCCTTTGAATCCCTCCTTCCCAAACAATTTCATGACTTCAAGACATCCAGAAATGGCCTCTAGAGGGACCAGCACAGGTAGGTCCATGTAAGGGTGCGCTACAGAGCAGTTAAGTCCACGCCAGGGTGCTTTGCAGAGCACTTAGGCTTCCTTTCACCCGGCTGAGTGAATTTGAGTGAAATTCACATAGGGTTTGGGTAATATTCTTATCCTTTGGATTCATCTAGAAAGTTCCCTCACTTATAAAATGGATGAGGAATGAGTTAAGATGCATCCTATCCTCTCATCCCTTCCTCCATGGAATTAATTCTAAGTATGGAAGGCCATTAAGTGCCACCATTTATGACAAAACCTCCTTCATCTCCCTATAAATTGACCACTCATCTAAGTGATCAGTGGCTGGATTATGTTGAATTGTAAGGAGATAATGTTGCTATGAGAATTGGCTTTGAAGCAAGTATTGTAATGCTACAAGTTTGTCATGCTTTTGATATGATGTGGATGGGATCCAAACTGGAGGAATGACTTTGAATCAGACACAATGGTTGTAATTCCTTCTTCTATTTAATAAAGTGTTTGAACCTTTCTCCCATATGTTTGTATTGTTTTATAATGCTTATATGTGTGAAATGTATATGATTCCATTCACTTATATTCAATAGATCTTTTGCTTTGATCGATTATTTATTTTATGTTGTGATTACAGGTACTTTTCAAGCGTATTAAGTACGGGAAGGAGCGACAAGATCAATTCAAAGGAGACGAGAGGAAAGCAGAACTACAAGTAGGTCTTCTCATCTTCTCATCTTATCTATTTCTTATAGGAAAAGACTAAAATACTTTAAACTATTGTTTTAGATATGGCTACTTATCTAGAGAATTAGTATTTATCTGTAGATACCAAATTCTCAAAACACTGAGTACTATAACTTTTGACTGCAAACCCCTACCACAATTTCTTAGTTTGCCTATTTTCCAAAAAAATGTCGTTTAGGGCCTCCAAAAAACTCTGAAAGTTTAGTATCTGAAAAACTACCAAAACTAGTAAATTGTGCTACAATTAAGGGAATTGAAAGAAACAATGGTGGGGATCCAAGTGGAATAGGTGGGTTGCCACCAATATCCACCTGGGTCAGTGATAAATGCTAATATGTGATCAGATAACACCTCGTAACATTAAAAATTTTACTATTTGTCTGGTTGTACTATGGGGGACATAATTTTCCATTAGATAAGTTTTCTCGATTCTTCTGTTAAGTTGTACTACTAAAGAGTTGATTAGGTTATCATATTTCATACCATAACCATACTTAATACTTTTGAACTTTCCCCTTTTCACTTCCATTCCGTTCATAAAAAACTTAATTCGACTCATGGTTGACTTGCCAGATGTCATTTAGGAAGGTTTGACAAAGCTCCATTGTATAGAATGTAGGTTTTAACCCTGTATGAAAACTAGCTACAAATGAATTCTTAAAAACAAAAAAATAAACAATGGCGAGAACATAAAAAATATACACATAGATTTTCTCCTAGAGCCCAAAACAAGGAAAACTAGATTGATTTTTCATTATATTCCTTTCAATGTTACAATACATTATATACATGTCTAAGCATTCACAAACCCCAATCCATTAACCTTGTATTAGAACATAAACATAGTTCCCTTGGTCAGATCTATAAAATACCATGGACAAAACCATCATACCCAAAAACCATGTGCGAAACCATCATTGGGTCCGCCCAACTATTATTGGGTCTGCATATAACAATATAACACATAGAAGCATAAGTTAAAGAATATAACACATACCCAACATAGAATCCTGAGTTAAATAAACCCAAAAAGGCTAGAGGTGAGGAGAAAATAAAAGTTAAAAGTAAAAAATAATTCTAGAGCTATGCTAATTCATTATAAGGCTCTTACTCTTGAGTTCTATGCGTAAAAAATACATATCTAAACACTAATAAATCAAGGAAAATATGAAGAAATGGGGTAGTAAAACAAAGTCCAAGGGTTTTAAGTCTAAGAAAAAGCTTCCTCTTAAAGGCTTATATGTGAAATTATTGAAGATTTGTATTTCTTGAAAGTTAGTTAACAAGATATATGACCATAACATCTTACATGATCTTGAGGGTCAATACATGAATTTTCCTTTCATCATTTTTGCAAATTATCCATCATATTTTCTTATCTCTAACTAAATGATCTCGAAAGTACATCTTGTATTAGGATTTGACACATGTAATAAGGGTAAAGGTCATCCTCCCATGGTAAAACTTAGAAAATCTTAACATTAACTTATATTATGATGTTGCTCGAGGAAATAATTCATGTGCATTACCTAATGACTTGTAAATGAGTTAGACCCACCACAAGTGGGTACCTTGTAGTGGGATCCACATACATGCAATTAGTTAACATCTACACTTTTTTATTTGTGTAGATTGCATAGGGATCCATGCATATGTATACAGAAAAATGTATCCACATTAGGATTCATGCCATTTTTATTAGGATAGGTAACACCACATTGGGACCTTTAAAAATGTATTGGATAATGACAAGGATTCCGCATCATCATCATGAGTCACATTGACCATTCCTAGAAGGCACACTTGCTTACATGGATGTATCCTCTCACACATGTTGCTTACCTGAGCTTTTAGACCATAGATATGGGTTCGTTGGGGTTAATTATGAGGTGGTTACACACTTGTAGCAATTGTTATAGGTCATTACACTTGGTTATGGGGTTATTGAAGTGGTTATTTCCCTATTGTACCACTCACATGATGGAATGCCTCAATCATTGTGCCAAACATGTGAGTTTCATGTTTTTCTCCTGGGGAGCCCACATATCCTTGCCCAATATTTTTCTACACCATGGATTAATCCTTTGCTTCATGGGTTCAATTAGGAGCATGCCCTTGTTTATGGACCCTTGGTTAACCATACACGTCACTTGGGTAAGGTTGTTAGCTCAATTTTGAGAGGGCACTCCACATTTTCATTCTTTCATTAGTTGGGAGCAATTTTGGGGGGCCTCTTAGATTTTCTCGTGGTTTTGTTTGAGCATACTGTATTAGCTCATAGTTTTGTATTTTCACATGGTTTTCACCCATTTATTTGTGAGGCACCTTATATATATAACTAGGAATCCTCCTCATTTGTATCTTTTGGAGAATAATGAGAAGAAGCTAGCTTTGCCTTGTAAAAACTATTAGGTAATCTTGATTATCTCAAGGGTTCATTCTAAGACTGTATATTGGATAATAATTTATTTTTTTCATCTCTCTTTGATGAAAGAATTACTACAAAATCATAAAAAGGAACCATCGAGTCAGAGGAGTATTATAAGACACAAATAGATTTTCCTTATCCTTTTTTATCGTATTTAGGATTCAAAACATTATGCTTGGACAATAGTGGTTCTAGGTTTTTTCTTCAAGGCTAACATAGAGTTCATATTGTAGCAGTTAGATGTGGATTCTTATGGACCAATCCCCTTAAGATGTTTAATATTTTCAAAGGTCACAGTTGATTCTCATAGTGTAATCCTTATTAGTGCAAGTGAATTCAACACGCAAGGTAAATGAATAACACCTTGTGTTGAAAATGTAGCAAGTGAATATCTGTTGGCTTGTGCCTTAGCCAATGAAGAATTTGATTGTTCTTTCACTAGTCATGAGTGTGAGCTCATGAGTTAGACTCCAGTTAGGATGAGTTTATTTCTAGTTCAATAGAATGATCATCAATAGGACATGTGTAGAGTTGGAGCTTCAGTTACGTGGAGTCTTTTTCAATTTGACTATAGAACTTGGTGGCAACTACAATTTCAGTTAGAGCAAGTTAGTCTTCAGTCATGATTGAAAGAAGAACGAGTTAATAATCCAAGAGTTGGTTGGGGAGAGAAAGAGTATCACTCTTAGTTAACTTTCTATAAGAACTCAACTTCTAAAATTGAATTGGGCCTTCCTTGCATGACAAGATTGGATCTATAAAGAAGAGGATGAAGGCACAAAATACACACATGAGTTTGTGGGATCAATTATTTATTTGTGATTTGTGCATGATTGAGGAGCTTGTGTACTAAGAAATAGGGGATCACAAGTGCATAAGGAAATAAGGGTTTGTGCTTAAGAATAGGATCTCCCTTGTGCACTAAAAAATAGGTGAAAGTGCACAAGGAAACACGAGAAGGAATACGGGATTTGCAAGGCAAGTCAAACTAGTTCACTAGGAGAAAAAGTGTGTTCTTAGAGAGACAAATTCCTTTGTAATAGATCAAATTGCTCAAGATCAATCAATAAAATAGCACAAAAAATAAGTAGGTTTTCCCTTTTGGGTTTCCTGGGTAAAAAAGTGTGTAAATTTGTGTGAATGTGTTTTTATCTCTCGATTATTTTCAGCTAGTTATAAATTGTTAAGAAACTTTGTATCTTGGTGAAAGTAAATTTGGTTTCAATTTCAATTGCCTTTAGTAATAAATTTAAGTAGTTTTAGAGTTTAAAGGAACTTTAACACTTTAAGCTGAGTAAGTGACCCCATAGTCGAAGTAAGGTAGGCATTGGTCTCTTTTTGACTTCCCCAATCACAACCTTCAATTTTTTTTCCCTCTCAATGTCTTTTAATTCTATAATCAAGGGTTTAATTAGATTAAATTATTTTATTTAGGTTGTAAATATTTCAATTAATTGGACCATTTTTTTCTAAATCAAGTACCTAGCTTGAAAATTCCTTGCAAATCGCTCTCTTACTTTGCTTATTCTCAAAATCATTTACATGTTTTCCCATAGTTGTAACTTGTATGCACACCTTAAGAAGAAAATACCTTGAATCAAACGTGTCGGTTTCATAGATTTAGTACTTTCATATGGATCCTCTAATTTGTGAATCATTCGAGCGATTGAATGTCTAATTTCTAAACTCTTACCATTTTATCATAATGGATTCAGCACTGGTTTTCTTTAAATCTTGGTTTGATATATGGTTTAAAAACCTAACTAGACTAAATCGATGATAAATTGTTTAGAACACTTTGCTTAAAGGACTTAACATTTTGCATTAAAATGTCAATTGTGTCTGCTAGATATTGTTATTTAAGGTTTATTAGGTGTTGTTTTCGTGAATGTTTAGCATATTTATGGCATGAACATTCCTAACAAGTAAACTTATGGTCTATAGGGGCTAAATGATTTCATTTTTTGGGTATATTTTTTAAAATATAAAATGTTGAAGTTTACCATTAAGATTTTGGTGATTGATCATACAATTATTAATGTCAAAACATCTCACTTTACATGTGTTCCAAATTACACTAAAGTTAAATCGATGCAAGAAAACACAACTATTGACCCATTAACCCTAATGTTTCACTTTTAGATTTTTTTTTTTTATAAGAAATGAATATTCATTGTATTAAAGAAATATGGTTTGAAAGCCATAACCTTTTAGAAAATATTCCAAACATTCTGATTCATATGTCCATAGACTCCACTTCAAACTATCGAAATTAATCCCTAGATTACAAGATAACTTTTGAAACGGGTTCCATCGATATACTCTCCAAAAAATACCATGAAAAATTGCAAATCTACATAACATGACCAAACTTTAAAAGACGTAAGAACTAAAGATCTTGAGGACCGGGAACAATCGAACTTCCTTTGTTTCTTCTTCAAGTTGGACTGGGATGAAGCCTTGCTCATAAGAGCCAATGCCTTCTTCCTCATCCATATGATCCTCTTGCTCAGTTTGCTCTTGTTGGTCCTCGTCCTCCTGCAAGTTCTCATGATCATTGTGCCTTCTATCATCCATTATCATATTTTCCACATGAAATTTAACCATCTCACTAGCTAGTTGTAAATAATCCATCTTGAGCTCCAATAGACCTAAAAGCTGGGAAATAATTTCAGTTTGGGCCCTGGATTCAGTAAGAATAATCTTAGACTAATGGGAAATCAAGGTGATTACAAAATCCAAAGATCCTGCCACCCTTGCAAGCGGAAGCCTGAGTTCCTCCTTTGCATCTCCCACATTATGGTCCATGTCTTTGATATTATCTCAGGTTTCACTAAGAACTTGACAAAATTCCTTCCTTAAAATAATTTTTCTGCCTCCAAACTCACCATGACCGAACTTAAATATAGTCTAGCCTTCCCTCTTAGCAAGATTCCCATTCATAGCATTATCAATTTCAGATCTAATCGTACTTGCTAAAAATGTAGATTGCATTATGGAAAGGATGTAGACACAGTAAATTCTTATGCAAATATCTCCAATGAATTGAGAACCGAATGTACTGAGTGAAGTTTCCTACATTCTAACTACTCTAAATAAGAAATCATTCAACCTCCATATGTCTTGAGTCGAACTCAACATGATGTTGGTTGCCCAAATGTCCTCAGTTACAAATCTATTCATATCAATTACTTGCCTCCATAAACTACTAATTAATGTGAATCCTTTATAGTGTGCCTCCAATTTGAAAGAATGAACTTGGCTCAATAACCCATGCATATCATTCACAGGGAACATATTAAGGCTCATATTAATTTTTATCATTGTGGAATTGGTTTAATTATAAGTTCACCTTCATCAACTTTTAATATTCCTTGTTCTAGCTACACACCTGATTGACCAAGTTGTCGACTTCCTTATTAAGGATTCCCTTAATGTGATAAAATTCAATCCGATCATACCTATATATAGCTAGCTTGATTCAATGTAGAATAGCGGGGAGGCATTGCTCGTTATTTCCTCGAATATTAATAACTTGTTAGATCACTATCATACAATCTCCATAAAGAGATAATTGACGAAGACCTTTAGAGGAGGATATTTCTAGAACCTGTCAGAGCGCTAAAAATTCAGCCTAATTATATGATGAATTTCCTAGCCCCTAAGAAAATTGAAACACTCTTTCTTTATCAGGGTGAAAGACTACCCCTCCTGCTCTAGCCTCCCCAGGGTTTCCTTTTGGGGCACCAATAAAGAACAATATCGATTATCGCAAACTTTGTTTCCATTTTCTGAATTCTTCTAGTTCCATCCTAATTATGAAAGATTTTTTATTCGACCTTTTAGGTCTGAAGTTGCCTGCATTATCAGGATGATGATCTAAACCAACCAATCCTTCTTTGAAGAGGAAAGCTCCTCCATATATTTTTTGTTGAATCTTCTTGCTGAGATTACCTCTGAAATCAAGGAAAGCACTTTAGAAGTTGTTGTTGATCCATTTGGACACTCTTCCTTCAAAATAACATGATTGCGAGATATCCAAAAAGACCAACACAAGAATTTGTGATTATCCATCCAACTTCACGATACTACGGGCTTAATCTTTCTTTGCCATGGAATATTTTGACGCAAAAAAAATAAACATAGCTTCCCAATAATTCAGAATGTTTTGTAGATCATAGACAAGGGTTAAAGCAAGTCACCAAACCTCCAAGACAAAGGGATAATGCCAAAAAATGTGGGGGATATCCTCCACATTTTGACATAATATACATCAGGAAGGACCGAGGATGTTTCTTTTCTTTAAATTTTCTATGGTTAACACCTTTCCATATGCCATTTCCCAACATAATAGATTTATTTTCAGAATTCCAGCAATATTCCAAATCCTCCCCCATACATGATCCACACTGTCCTAGGGAACCTTATTCAAAAGGAGTCCATAACCTTCTTTGACTGTGTAATTTCCTAATTTATTGCTTAGTCATATTCACCAATTCAATCTTATGGTTATTACATGAGTGTATCCTTTTAACGGTTTGATCTTTAGATCCCATGATTGTTACAGATTGGGGGGGGATGTTGACGTTATATCATCTTATCCACCTTCCCTAGTTATCCCATACATAGATATCAACAAGCATATGAATCCCCTTATCCTCCATCCATCTTGCCAATTCTTGAATATCATCATTGTACTTTAGAAGATCAACAACTGGAAGGCGATCTTTCCAAAGATGAATTCTTTCTCCATTTCCAGATTGCCACCCCAAATGATATGTAATAAGAGAGGAAACTTCTTGACAGATTTTCCAAATCTTCAAGCCCTTAGCCTGCCAAATTTCTTGCTCAGGCCTCAATAGTCCATTTTTGTGAAAATAGTTTCTCAAAAAAACCCACTTCCACCATTCTTTGGAATCATAGAGGTGCCTCTAGAGAATTGTTTTCTCCTAATGCAATAATCATTAGTGTTGGATATTTGATTGCAAGTCCTCCTACAACTTTTGGGAGACGAACTGTGTTCCAACTAATAAGATGAAATCGATGCTCATTATTCTTTCCACCTAACCAAAGAATTTTTCTTATTAATCCACTCAACTAATGAAGAGTGGGATTTAGGGCTAATAGGTCGGATCCCAAATAAACAGGGAGAAAGGGTGAAACATACTTGATTAGAAACACTTAACCTTCCACTTTTAGCCATTGTGCCCCCCAGGAATGGATGTGTTTTTTTCATTTTTTAGATGACCTCTTCCCAATATTTTGTGCTAGATGCCCCTAAAAATATAGGAATACCTATATTTTTAAGGCTTTTCACTCTAAATTGGCAAGGAATTCAAGTATTCTAGCAATATTAAACAATGTTTTTCTAGTCGTAAATTTGAAATTTTATTTTGTTTATCAGACCACCAAATACATGAAAATAATTATCGAAAATCTTCTTAAATTGACTTGCAATTAACTTGGAAGCTACTAGTAGTAGAAGGGTGTCATCGACAAATTAAGAGTGATTTACTTCTTTGACGTTGCGACCTATGCTTATTCCCATTAGCCTTCCTTCTTGCCTAGCCTAATCTACATTTTGACTTAAACTTTCAACTATAATAATGTATGGAAGAGGGGACAATAAACACCCCTGAGGGAGCCCTCTCAAAGCTTCGAAGAAAGAAGAAGTGAGGCCATTAACCAAAGGGGCTATCTAGGGAGAGATTATGCAGATCTTAGTCTAGCTAATGAAGGATTTTGGGAATCCCAATTTTTTTAACATTAAAAAGAGGAAGGAATTCCTTACATGATCGAATGTGTTCACCATGTATAATTTAATCACCATTCCCCTTTCCCCACTTCTTTACTAGAGTTCATTGCCTCCTGACCTAATAATATTGTCAATAATTTGACGATGTTGCATGAAGCCACCTTGATTCTCAAAGATGAAGTCTGGGAGCAGCTTCTTTAGTATGGATGCAATGATCTTCCTGAGGACTTTATAAGAAGCATTTCAAAACAATATGGGATGAAATATAGAGAAATTAATAGGGTTTTCATCCTTAGGGATAAGGGCTAAAAAGGATGAATTTGTGGCCATCATACTTTAATCTTGTGCTAATTGTAGATCTAGGCTTTTCACATTTGACCTCACGACACATAATAGGTCTTGAGCCAAATTCTCAATGCATGCTTCACTACTTTTAGTTTATATTCCTAAACAAGTAATGGGGATCTAGAAATTGGGGTTTATTGTGCATTATTAATCATGTCAATTACTCCTTTTAATAACTAGACCATATTGTATCTAAAGGGGATAAGACCTAAATTTTCTAATTGACTAACAGTAAGAGGGACGAGACAATGATTTGACTCACCTTGATCCGATATTGAAGAAGAGTAATCCAATCCTTTCAAAAACCAGTTGTTATGCATGAGGAACCTGTCAAGGTGAGATGCTATGAATATTTCCCCATTTCTCCTATTTTTACATGTGTATTTCCCAACCTTAACCTTCATGACATCCCATTCACTAATAAGGTCTTCCATTCTTTTGCGAAAAGGATCACGAGTAAGGGATCCACCTCACTTCTCTTCTGACTTAAGGATTGTGTTAAAATCTCCACCCATAATGTAGTTTGATAAGTCACCCCTATCCTTGATAGTTTGAAACAAATCCCAAATTTTGTATTTTTCTCCATATAGCACTGGTCAACAAAAGTTGATGAGAGGAATTCATTCCTTAGAATCTTTTCTTTCAAGGATGGTTGAAATCCAAAATTTGGACTTAAGACTATCAACTAATTTAAAATGTTGCTCCAACAAGAATGTCCCAATTCCTCCATAAGCACCTCTTGCGTCTTGAATTGTTCTTACACTATCATTCCAAAAGGATTGTGTTTCCTTATTCACTTCTTTTTCTTCCATATTTGTTTCCTGCAACAAGAGTATGCAAGGATTTTCTCGTTTAATTAAGTTATAAACCTCCTGGGTTTTAATAGGGAGACCCAAACCCCTTATATTCCAGTAAAGAATTATCATCGAGAAGGAGGGATTTGAGAGGAGCCTCCTATTTTTTTTGAATTTCCATTCCTTTAGGACCTTTTGATTTAAGAATGTCTAGGAGCACTTGTCAATTTCCTAGCTTCTTATTGTTTTCTGCTTCTCTTTCATGAATGAATTTTCTTTGAGGACAACATTGCTTCTTTTTGTTTCTCTCTATCTCCTATCTACTACCTTCATCAAACCAAACTAGGGTTTCCACCATATTCTTAATGATGACTCTCGTAGGATGTGCACTACCATCTACTTGTCTAGATTTTGGAGAGGAAGAGTTAATTCTCGGAGGAGATGAAAGGGGAGAAACTCAAATCGGCTCTACTGGAGGAGGAGATATCTGATCTTATATATTCTCTTCCTCTTCCTCATTAATTTCTCCTTCCTCCTGAACTTCCTCATTTGTACTAGCGTTTTGGGCACCTTGATCTTGTGGAATGTCTCCTTGATCATTACCCGAATGACTCTGCAAAGCATTACATGGATTGGATGTTGAATCTCTATTATAATTTTTTATCTACAATTATAGAGACCCATTAGATCTACCTTTGTTGTTCCCTCGCCTTTGAACTTGCCAATTTTCTCCTTATTTTGTTGGCAGATCTAGACCTTTACATTCTAGAGCCTTTTTGCAATATCTCGCAAAGTTGTCATATTCATGGAAAAAATGACACTTGAAAGGGTTATTTTCATAATCTAGGTTTTGAAAATGAGTCCATCCACTTAGGGTTAAATTGATCTCAGAAGGAAATCCTTTTTCTAGATCAAGTTCTACACAAATTTTAGCACAAGAAAACTAGGATCCCTTTGGCTTGTCACGATCCAGATATTTTCTAACTTCGTTCCCAAATGATCCGATGTAATCATCACTCCAAAGAGAAAGAGGAAGATGGGGGAGTTTCACCAAGACATGAATTGCAGTGGGGATATCATCATTGGGGTTAAAATATGGAGACCATTGATTCAAATACATACCTCTGGAACCAAAAAAGTATGGCCCATTCCTGAAAATTACATCCCTATCTTCCTTAAATTGAAAAAGAAAGGAAAAGAATTTGTTACCATAGGCATAGAAATGAATGCCTCCTTTCATCTTCAGCCTCCAAGATTGATCTATTCAAGATTCCATTAATTAGGGTGAAGGCCACATCCCTATAAGCTTTCCAACTACAACTCACTACAAGAAAGCTAAGGTTGTTTTTATCACTCCATTGGGGAGAGCGAATGAGGGCATTGCTTCAGCTCTCTTCACAAATTTCGTTTGAGCATTCTTGAGATTTGGATGATTCATCATGGCTGCAATCAAAGACTCAAAATCCATAACCTCATTTGCAGCTAAAGAGGGGGAGCAGGGTGCGTGGCTCCTTTGGAAATTCCATTTTAGGACGAATTAGAAGCTAAGATTTCTGCCGAAGGTGTGTAACATCAGAGCTCTCTACTTCTATAATTTTATTATTGAGGTTTCACATTTTTTAATTTTCATTGTTGGATTTTCATTTTTGAGAAATTAAAACTATATTATAGCATTTATTTTCATAAAATTAAACTTAAATGATGATCCAAAGTCATATTAGGATCAAATCATTGCTATAAAACCTTGAAAAAACTTTGAAAATGCTCAAACAAATCACACACTAACTATTTTTTTGGAAACTTATTTGTGAGATTTTAATTCAACTTTTAAATTCTTTAAAGGAGATATGTTAATTACACCGATCCCCGTACTTTATTTTCATCGTCCTTCTTCCTATAAAAATATGACATATGGAAAGGGTTGCATGAGCCATTACACTAGGCATAATCACCCAATATTTACCCTGTGTCACACATTGAATCAATTTTGACCATGTACCACTTTGAACGCGGAGTGGGAGATGACACTCTGAACGCGGGTGAGAGCCAATCCTCCATGTGGCCATCCGGCTTGGGGATTGCACAGCCGTGGAGATGTTTATGGTTGTTGGGGCCAATTAGAACCTCCAGAATGAGGAAGGGATGGAATGCCTTGCAAGAGTTGATGTGCACACCAAAGGATGCCATCGCAATGATCATAACTAGGTATTATGAACCCCTTGCACCAACCTTACCGAATAGAATAATGAATGACACATATCGTAAAATCCTATTGGATTAGGCTTTGATTGAATTGGTCACCAAACTGCCTGTAATAGAAATGACAAGACTTGATTTCGAGCAACAATTTCTTCAACAGGGAAGTTTAACAAAAAGTGCCCATTTTATTCTCGTAAGAGATACTTACAAAGTTGTTGACGTATCTCAGGTATTTATAAACGAAATTATCAGATTTCATGGGATACTTAATAAGATAATGTTATATAGGGACTCACGATTCACTTCAAGATTCTAGACTTGTATGCAGTCAGCCATGGGAACTCAACTAAATTTAAACACAACTTATCATCTTGACACTAATGAGCAAACAAAAAGAGTGAACCGAGTACTAGAAGATATGTTAAGAATGTATGTTATGGACCAGCAATCACACTAGGAAAAGTATTATAGTATAATTTGCATATAATAACAGTTTCCAAAGTTCAATCGCAATGCCTCCATTTGAAGAATTATACTAAAGACCTTGTAGAACACTGTTGAGTTGGGACAAGTTAGAAGATCGGCTTATAGTGGGGCCAGAATTAATTCAAGAGATGGAGGAACATGTAAAACAAATTAGGCAACAGTTAAAAGAGGCACAAGATAGACAAAAGAGTTATGTTGATGCTCACAGGACAGATAGGAATCATGAAGTAGGGGATTAGGTTTTCATTCACATCAGACGAAACAAAGGCACCATCCAGTTTAGAAAATGAACAAAGTTGTCACCCTGATTTATTAGGCTATTCAAATTTCTGGAAAAAGTTGGACCTATCACTTATTGTCTTGCACTGCCACCTCACTTGCATAAAGTTTATAATGTATTTCATGTATATGTATTAAGACATTACATAGCTGACAAATCTCATAACCTTCAATGGAAGGAACTGCAGGTATCAAACGAGGGAACCATTTTGATCGAACCATTACGTACACTAGAACGTATGGTTCGACAACTCAGGAACCACCTAGTAGAGCAAGTTAAGGTCCAGTGGGCCACGTATAGCCCTAGATCAGCTACCTGGGAAGATACAAAGATACTATGTCGAAGATACCCCAACTTCTGTTAATTTTGAAGAACTTAAAGTCATATTTTGTATATATTTACTTTACTTTAAATCATATATTTAAAACTATTTTGGGATGATCACATGTAAAACTGAATTTTTATGTTACTCGAACATTATATATGTTATTTGTTTAATTCTACTAGTACGTGGATACCAATATGAAATATGTTATTTAAATTAACCTTACTCAATTATGCATACCAAGATGAAATTTAATATTTGATTAACCTTGGTATAAAATCTAAATCATGAATTATGTTATGAATTAAGATATCTATAATTTTGTTTCATTTATGCATATCGATATGATTGATGGGATAGAAATAAAAGAACTATTACATTTTAATATGAAGGCTAATAACATGAGTTGGATATGGCCAAGTATGTTATACTGTAGATAATGACATGTATTAATTATACAAAAATTGTTTATTTTAAATATATTGATGCATATGTTATAATATGTGGGCAAATGTTTACATTCCAGATAACATTGTTTCTAATTCGACCATGTGATGACAAAATTTTGAGAACAATTGAGACTCAATAAGATTCCATAATAGGGTGTTGACCCTGGTTCCACTAGGAGAGGTGGAGGTATTAACCATCGTTTATCCTACAAAACTTTGAGTCATGGAAGGACTGTACGAGTCATGCTCCCCTAGATGTGTGATTATGACTACCAGATACCTACTGGAAAATTAGGTCAATGTAGTCGACGCTATCACCCTTGAGGTTTACAAATGGCTAATTCAGTATAACTGATGCAAGGGTATATTCTAGTAGAGGATGGATAGGATGGGAGCGGAAGATATTAGGTAGGAAAGGGTGATTCTAGAATAGTTTTGGAGCCTTCCCAGGGTCGGGCTTAACTATTAAAATATAAAACCTATCAATAAGTATTCAAAATAGTTTTTAAAGTGCCCTCACAATTATAAATGAAAACTAAATCACAGAATACAATCCCTTCATGATCACACTAGTCACTAAAGAAACTATTGATATATTTTATAAAACCTAACTTCGGGACAAATTTTTCTAAAGGAAGGGAATATGTAATGACCCCATTCAGTTTATATGCAAAAGGGCATTAGCATGTGTATGATGTATACATATGATAGCTACATATGCATACATCGCATGCCTTGCACTAGTATACTTACTAAATAATTATGAAAGATGTTCAAGTACCTAAATTATTTAAGAATGGAAGTATTACCTAAAATGATCCAAAATAGATTTTGGATAGACTCCTAAGTCTAAGTGTTCCTCAAAGAGGAAAATGAAAGTCCAAGGAAGTTCCTAGAAATAGCCCCATTGCAAAGATCTTTTCATTCTGAATCTACTGCAACTTGAATGGGCAAAAATGGACTTAGGATGCAGAAGTTATCACCAAAACAAGATGCCCTATGTTCTTTCGAAAAAGAGGAAAAATCCTCTAAAATGGGCAAAAAAACCCTTATAAGTGGAAATCGCATTGGACCAGGGCAAAAGAACGAACTTAAGTGGAAAGGGGAGAAACCCTCGATCATCGATCCTCGACATATCGAGCGGAGGCAGACATGCGATATAACATAAGGACTAGGCCGATACGATACTGCGATCGCCGAAATCGGCGAATCAACATCGGAAAGGGCATGGGACTTAAGGCGAGACCCCAGGGCAAGCGATATTGCAATTGCTGATATCAGTGTCGACGGATTGGCATCAGCATAGGCCATGCCATATGGAAAGATCTCGAGTCTATGTGATATGAGATTGTGATCAATCGCATTGCAATATCGCATCGGAGCATTACAATGGAGCGGGGCCGATATAAATATGACTCGCGATAGCCAGACCCAATGGGACTATAGATGATATCTGATATATTTTGAGATCCAGAAACAAGGCTTTTTCTTTATATTTCGTGATTTCGTTAAATAAACAAAGTACAAAAGGATGCGCCCGAATGCGATATAACTAGACCCGATGGAACTTATAGATGAAAATGCATAACATTTCAAGTCTGCCATAATGCCATTTTGCGGGATTTTCAATGTTTTAATGTATTCTTACAAATACAAAGGAAAACACCCGAAAATGATAAAACCGGACCTGAAGGGGAATTTAGGCGCAATCTATATAATTTGAGTTCCATAAAGGCAGATTTCGGGCGGGCCTCAAGCGAAAAAATGGTTTTGGGCTGGCTCCGCCCGATCCCACACAATGAATGACACATGGCTTAGTGGATGAACAAGGAAACTACCTTTTCGGGTGGGTAACCTCCGTACTCCTAAGCCGCCTAAAAATGCACGTTGACCGTTGGATCAGAGATCCTGTAGATCGATGGTGGAGAGCGCGATAGCACCCAAAGGCGGACCTGAAAGGAATCTAGGGTGGCTTCAATGATTTTTGAAGTCTAATAAACAGAAGATTAGCGGATTTTCCCGAGTTTTAGAGTATTTCTCTGTATAAATAGAGAATGACTATTCTGAGGATTTCAAAGGCATCAATGGTCCTTCCGTTACAGAATAGGTGGCCACCATCCCTGAAGGCATTTAGCAATGATTGCTTACGCTCAGAGGGGGATTCGAGCGGACAGAGGCCAGGAGCCAGAGAGCCTAAGAAGGGGAAATGAATAGACCGCGCCGATTGGCTTTAAAGCCATAGACTGACAGAGAAAGAGACAAGCAGTGCTGAGAGAGGAGCACAAAAAGTTGAGCCAAAGCAGGAAGCAGAGGCAAAGAGAGCCAAGAGCCAGCGCCAAGAGCCAGAACCAAGAGCCAAAGCTAAGAGCTAGCACCAAGAGCCAGAGCCAAGAGCCAGAGCCAAGAGCTAGCACCAAGAGCCAAAGCTGAGAGCCAGAGCCAGAGCCAAGAGCCAAAGAGCTGAGAGATTCAAGAGCCAGGGATTAAATGGTATCTAAACCCATTGTTTCTGTGTAAAACAGTGGAGTTGAGCCAAGAGCTTGTAAAAATGACTTTGTCATAATCCCAGAGAGCCTAGTTGAGTTGACTAGAGCTCACAGAGACGTAGCCCAAGAGTTTTGGGTGAACTCCTAATTAAATTGTTGTTCTGTGTGTTTTGTTTTTTTGCTGCATTGTTTATTGTTAGATATATCTTTATAATATATATATATATGTTGTATCAGCATAAAAACAGAATATTAAAAGCATATAAAGAGTTCTAAAACATACATAAGCATACACCTTATTTTTAAGCACATATTTAATTCCGCATTGGTTAATCATAAAGACTTGGGAATAAATAAGCTTTAGAAGTGGGAGAGGTTCTTGTAAGTTAGACAAGAAGCCTAAGTGCCCCATTTTCAGATCAGTGGTATCAGAGCCTGAGATTGGTTAACCTCACCTTCAAAGAAGGTTATATCAGAATGCTTGATTGACAGAGAAAAGATTGCTTGTCTGAAAGGTGTTTGGGCAGTCAAGGATTGATTGTCTCATTGATGGTATGCTTGTTTGCAGACTAACTATTGTTTGAGTTTGCAGAGGTGAAGGGAAGTTATTTGATAGCTCAGTCTAGGAAGAACAAGAAGGAAGAAGGGTTGAAGGCATTCTTCTATCCCAAAGGACCTCAAGGCAGTCCTTAAAGCACAAAAGGTTTGTTGCAAAAGGTTGCTTAAATAAGCTCTTTAGTAATCTTGTTAGAATTTCTTTTGTTCATTGGTATAATGACAAATTCTACAAGTGTATCCTCAAATTCCTCCTCCATCACAAGACTCTTTAATGGAGACATGAAGCAAGACTTGTTCATCATGATGGACAAGGTGAGAGAAATGTATGGGGATGGAAGAAAGAGCATCATACTTAGAGAGCAATTGAATTCCATGAAGGAAGAGAAGAAGTTGCTTTCTAACAGACTGCGGGAAATGGAGAGGCAACTTCATATTGCAAATATGAACCTGAAAAGGATGCATGAGTTGGAGTCACAACTCTTTGTTGCCAAAGAAGCCTTGGTCAAGTATCAACTTGAAGAAGAAGTAAGCCATTCCAGTTTGTCTTCAAATTCCTCTAGGAATGCTTGTATTGGTTCTTTTGAAAAACATACCAAAGGCATAGGTTCCAAGCTAATGTCCAAGTGGGCTATGAAGGAAAAGGCTTGGGTAGACATGCACAAGGTATTGTTGAGCCAATAATAATTGAGGAAAGGCCTAAATATTTGGGTCTTGGCTATGGACAAGCTTATGGAGAAAGTTCCAAAGTTGCCATCAAGACCATTAAAACAGCTCCAAGAAGGAGTTGCATTACAGAGTGTGGAGATTGTATTCATGAGGAATGCAATAGCTTAAAACATCATTTGTAGGATGCAAGTGTTCAGAAGCACACAATTGAACCAGAGAGTTGTGAAACCTGTGACAGCCTTGAAGAGATTGATGGTGTTCCAAAAGGATCCACTTCTTCTTTCAATTCACCTCCTCATGAAGGCCATAAAGGTGAAAGAGAAAGGTATAAATCTGGTTCTAATCATATTCCTTTTGATTTTGCAAAGCATGATACATTTCCACATAGATATGGGAAAAGAATTGCATATTCCTTTTGTGGTTTGGATAACCATCATGTTTCTAGATGTTGGAAGAGAATGGCCACATACAGAAAACTTTTGAAGGAAAAGAAGCAATAAGCCAAAGGTCCATTGGACAAAGGCAAACCATGCTGTCAAGAAGATGCACATGTGTTGCACTTACTGCCATAAGCAAGGGCATCTTGCTAAAAGGTGTTGGACTCTTAATCCAACAATGCTTCCACAAAAGCTGAGGAAGGTGGAAAGGGAAGATGGCAGAAATGGAAAGGAAGTTTCCATGAATGATGTGCCTCAGGATGATTCACATGTTGATGCTCATGTGTAAGCAAAGGAAAGACCTTTGAACTGAGTTGGTAAGAAATGGATAGAGTTCTTTTCCAATTAAGGATTGCATGTCTATTGATGCATCTATTGGCATTTCTTTGTTGATGAGATGCAAGTTGCAGGTTTCTACCAAGATGGTGATTGGAAAAGATTGAGTGGGAAACTCACTTTGTTGCTACAACATTATATTTCATTTTAGGTTCAAAATTACAGTGTGCTTAAGTGAAAGTTGAAGGATTAAATGCATGCATAAGCATAATGTACATGAACACAGGGATGTTGATGTTTTCCTTGTTTGAACATGTATGTGTAATTAACTTGTAGGGTTGATTGCTTTGACATGCATGTGATGCAATGTTGACTTGGGAGAAGTTAACTTGGTCTCCAAGATGGAGATAATAATGAAGTGTTTCATCTTTTGAAAAGAGTCCTAATGATCTTTTTCTACATGCTTGACTTGAAGAGTCATTTGTTTAAAGGCATGTTTTGTGGGCTAGTCCATCATTTGTATGTAGATGTAGGACATGGAGGCGTTCAGAAGCTGTGAAATGTATTTCTTTTGTTGAAGCAGGAGTTTAGGCCATCCAGTTGTTGTCTGTATTTCTGTTGTTGTTAACAGTTGTTGTTGAGAGTTTTTCAAACAGATACAAATGAAATTTTTGTGGAGCAGATAAACTTCACATTTGTTTGAGCCACATTGAATCAATGATCAAGGAAAAGAAGTTCAAACCACCTTCTATGACCATTTCAATAGAAGTTCTGCAGGAAGGCAAGGAGGAAGATAGTGCTTCCTAAAAAGACCAACTCATCTAAGAAGGAAAGTGGTCAGAGACTTTGGTTCAGAGGCACTATGTAAGGCAACTATGTGGAGGCTAAAAGAAGAGGGTGTTGTTACTCTTAGGTACTGTTCAGATCAGTATATCAGTCTTTTGGAGACCAAAAGTTCTTTTAGTGGGAAGACGTGATCCAAAATGGATTTTGGATAGACTCCTAAGTCTAAGTGTTCCTCACAGAGGAAAATGAAAGTCCAAGGTAATTCCTGGAAATAGCCCCATTGCAGAGATTTTTTCATTCTGAATCTACTGCAACTTGAATGGGAAAAAATGGACTTAGGATGCAGAAGTTATCACCAAACGCAGATGCCCTATGTTCTTTAGAAAAGGGGGAAAATCCTCTAAAATGGGCAAAAAAACCCTTATAAAGAGAAATCGCATCGGACCGGGGAAAAGAGAGGACTTAAGAGGAAAGGGGAGAAACCCCCGATCGTCGATCCCCAACATATCAGGTCAGAGTCAGACATGCGATATAACATAAGGACCGAGCCAATGCGATATTGCGATCACTGAAATTGGCAGATCGGCATCAGCAAGGGCATGGGACTTAAGGTGGGACCCCGGGCCGAGCGATATTGCGATCACCGATATCGGCGTTGACGGACCAGCGTCGGCATAGGTCATGCCATATGGAAAGACCCTGGGTCTATGCGATATGCGATTGCGATCAATCGCATCACAATATCACGTTAGAGCATTACAACAGAGCGGGGCCGATATAAATATGACTCGCGATAGACAGACCCGATTGGACTATAGATGATATCTGATATATTTTGAGATCCAGAAACATGGCTTTTTCTTTGTATTTTGTGATTTCGTTAAATAAACGAAAACAAAGGAATGCGCCTGAATGCGATATAAATGGACCCGATGGAACTTATAGATGCAAATGCATAACATTTCAAGTCTGCCATAAAGCCATTTTGCAATATTTTCAATGTTTTAATGTATTTTTACAAATACAAAGGAAAACACCCGAAAACGATAAAACCGGACCGGAAGGGGAATTTAGGCGCAATCTATATAATTTGAGTTCCGTAAAGGTGGATTTCGAGCGGGCCTCAAGTGGAAAATGGTTTTGGGCTGGCTCCGCCCGATCCCACACAATGAACAACGTGTGGCTTGGTGGAGGAACAAGGAAACCACCTTTTCGGGCGGGTAACCTCTGTACTTCTAAGCCACCCCAAAATGCACGATGACCATTGGATCAGAGATCCCGTAGATTGACAGTGGAGAGCGCGATAGCACCCAAAGACGAACCTGAAAGGAATCTAAGGCAGATTCAATGATTTTTTAAGTCCGATAAACGGCAAATTGGCAGATTTTTCTAAGTTTTAGAGTATTTCTCTGTGTAAACAGAGAATGAATATTCTAAGGATTTAAAAGGCATCGATGGTCCTTCTGTTACAGAACAGGTGGCCACCATCCCTGAAGGCATTTAGCAATGATTGCTAACACTCAGAGGGGGATTCGAGCGAACAGAAGCTGGGAGCCAGAGACCCCGAGAAGGGGAAACAAACAGACAGCGTTGATTGGATTTAAAGCCACAGACTGATAGAGATAGAGACAAGAAGTACTGAGACAAGAGCACAAAAAGTTGAGCCAAAGCAAGAAGCAGAGGCAAAGAGAGCCAAGAGCTAGAGCCAAGAGCCAGCGCCAAGAGCCAGCGCCGAGAGCCAGAGCCAAAGCCGAGAACTTCAACAACCATGGATAATATGGTGTCTGAACCCATTGTTTCTGTGTAAAATAGTAGAGTTGAGCTAAGAGCTTGTAAAAAGGACTTTTCCATAATCCCAAAGAGCCTAGTTGAGTCAACTAGAGCTCACAGAGACGTAGCCCAAGAGTTTTGGGTGAACTCCTAATTAAATTGTTGTTCTGTGTGTTTTTTTTATTGCTGCATTGTTTAATGTTATATATATATATATATCAGCATAACAACATAATATTAAAAGCGCATAAACAGTTCTAAAACAGATATAAGCATACACCTTATTTTCAAGCACATATTTAATTCTGCATTGGTTAATCATAAAGACTTGGGAATAAATAAGCTTTGGAAGTGGGAGAGGTTCTTGTAAATTAGACAAGAAGCCTAAGTGCCCCATTTTCAGATCATAAAAATTCAACACTCTCAAAAGATACATATTAAATATTTTGTAATTATAAGGTTATTAGATAAAATTAACACTTTCAATCCCCTTAATGTAAATATGTGCAAATATTCATTTTTTAAAGATTAATATTTGTTTTTAAATATTCATTTTTAAAATATCAAACACTTAAGATCATTATATGGATAATTATTCATTTATTTTATATTATAAAATAAATTATGTATTAAATTTTCTTTTGTTTAAATATTACAAAGAATTAAAAATTAAACTTATAAACCTTTATACATTAAAGTACCTCACCCTGAGGTGACATGTAAAATAGTGACTAAGGAAGAAATCGGATGAGGTTGGTCGAAGAAGGTGACGACTGCATAAGGACAAATTTTTATCCAAGCACTCAGAGACTGAGTGGGGGGGGTTGATAGAGAGGAATAATTAAAGAGAAGGTGATATTACAGAAAGGAGGAAATTCTATGTCAATGATAGAAGGAACCCTGAGCTTAGTTTCTCTTGAAATTTTGGGCATGGGGTTAGAGTACCTCAAATTTGAAGTGCTTTGGAGCTGGGTACTAAAGTTGTGCTCAGTTTGGCAGGGAGGTTTTGGTCGTGCTCGTTACGGGAGTGGGAGAAAATCAAAATCATTTTCAACCACAAAAACCCCATGTAGGTAATCAACATCAAATTGATAAAATTTGATATTCTGAATGGTTATACTTTGTTAGCATTTTTAAATTTAAGAATTTACAAACCTTATCAAATCGAAGAATGAATGACATGTATGGTAAAATCCTATTAGATTAGGCTTGGATTGAATTCGTCACCAAACTGCCCGTAACAGAAAGAGCAAGGTTTGATTTCAAGAAGCAATTGCTTCAACAGGGAAGTTCAGTTTGGATCTATCCCCTCTAAACTTGATTGCAACTATATCATATACTCTCGCTACATCTTCCACAGTATTAAAAGTCCCAATCCACTGCATCCTCCACAATATCATCAGTATTCCACACTACAGCTCTTTTGGGTTCCCTAATTTCTAAATACTATTTGCCTCACATCCTCTATCTTACCTCTTGGTATCTTTTTTTTGTACACAGCGATTCCAGGCTTTGCAGAGTTGGAGTAGTGTTGCAAAAATGTTCTTTAGATTTTATTTCCTCTTTCCTCCCAACATTATGTAACTAATATATCATATCGATATAGGTAATCTAATCATCCTCAATCATACAATCATAAATTTTGTATGAATAGTTAGAAACTTGAATTTCTATGACTCTTAATTGAATCGAATGAGATTCAATTACCTGAATCAGTTAGAAACTTGAATTTCTACAACTCTTAACTAAATTGAATGAGATTCAATTACCTGAATATGATGTCCTCATGCTATTTTCATTAGTAATTCCACAACCCTCATCGACTTTTATCTTAGGAAAAACATACCAAAGGCATAGCTTCCAAGCTAATGTCCAAGATGGGATATGAAGGAAAAGGCTTGGGTAGACATGCACAAGGTATTGTTGAGCCAATAATCACTGAGGAAATGCCTAAATATTTGGGTCTTGGTTATGGACAAGCTTATGGAGAAAGTTCCAAAGCTGCCATGAAGACCATTAAAACAACTCCAAGAATGAGTTGCATTACAGAGTGTGGAGATTGTATTCAAGAGGAATGCAATAACTTGAAACATCATTTGCAGGATGCAGGTGTTCAGAAGCACACAATTGAACTAGAGAGTTGTGAAAACTCTGACAACCTTGAAGAGATTGATGGTGTTCCAAAAGGATCCACTTCTTCTTTCAATTCACCTCCTCATGAAGGCCATAAAGGTGAAATAAAAAGGTATAAATCTGGTTCTAATCATATTCCTTTTGATTTTGCAAAGCATGATAGATTTCCATATAGATATGGGAAAATAATTGCATGTTCCTTTTGTGGTTTGGATAACCATCATGTTCCTAGATGTTGGAAGAGAATGGCCACATACAGGAAACTTTTGAAGGAAAAGAAGCAAGAAGACAAAGGTCCATTGGATAAGGCAAACCATGTTGTCAAGAAGATGCACATGTGTTGCACTTACTTCCATAAGCAAGGGCATCTTGCTAAAAGGTGTTGGACTTTGAATCCAACAATGCTTCCACAAAAGCTCAGGAAGGTGGAAAGAGAAGATGGTAGAAATGGAAAGGAAGTTTCCATGAATGATGTGCCTCAGGATGATTCACATGTTGATGCTAATGTGTAAACAAAGGAAAGACCTTTGAACTGAGTTGGTAAGAAATGGATAGATTTCTTTTCCAATTAAGGATTGCATGTCTATTGATGCATCTATTGGCATTTCTTTGTTGATGAGATGCAAGTTGCAGGTTTCTACCAAGATTGTGAATGGAAAAGATTGAGTGGGAAACTCACTTTGTTGCTCCAACATTATATTTCATTTCAGGTTCAAAATTACAGTGCGCTTAAGTGAAAGTTGAAGGATTAAATGCATGCATAAGCATGATGTGCATGAACATAGGGATGTTGATGTTTTCCTTGTTTTGAACATGTATGTGTAATTAACTTGTAGGGTTGATTGCTTTGACATGCATGTGATGCAATGTTGACTTGGGAGAAGTTAACTTGGTCTCCAAGATGGAGATAATAATGAAGTGTTTCATCTTTTGAAAAGTGTCCTAATGGTATTTTTCTACAAGCTTGACTTGAAGAGTCATTTGTTTAAAGGCATGTTTTGTGGGCTAGTCCATCATTTGTATGCAGATGTAAGACATGGAGGCGTTCACAAGCTGTGAAATCTATTTCTTTTGTTGAAGCAGGAGTTTAGACCATCCAATTGTTGTCTGTATTTTTGTTGTTGTTAATAGTTGTTGTTGAGAGCTTTTCAAACAGATACAAATGAAAATTTTGTGGAGCAGATGAACTTCACATTTGTTTGAGCCACCTTGGATCAATGATCAAGGCAAAGAAGTTCAAACCACCTTCTATGACCATTTCAGTAGAAGTTCTGCAGGAAGGTAAGGAGGAAGATAGTTCTTCCTAGAAAGACCAACCCATCCAGGAAGGGAAGTGGTTAGAGACTTTTGTTCAGAGGCACTATGTAAGGCAACTGTGTGGAGGCTAAAAGAAGAGGGTGTTGCTACTCTCAGGTACTGTTCAGATCAGTATATCAGTCTTTTGGACACCAAAACTTCTTTTAGTGGGAAGGCGTGATCCAAAATGGATTTTGGATAGACTCCTAAGTCTAAGTGTTCCTCACAGAGGAAAATGAAAGTCCAAGGTAATTCCTGGAAATAGCCCCATTGCAGAGATTTTTTCATTCTGAATCTACTCCAACTTGACTGGGAAAAAATGGACTTAGGATGTAGAAGTTATAACCAAAAGAAGATGCCCTATGTTCTTTAGAAATAGAGGAAAAATCCTCTAAAATGGGCAAAAAACCCCTTATAAAGAGAAATCGCATCAGACCAGGGCAAAAGAGCGGACTTAAGCGGAAAGGGGAGAAACCCCCAATCGTCGATCCCCGACATATCGGGTTGGAGGCAGACATGCGATATAACATAAGGACCGAGCCGATGTGATACTGCGATCGTTGAAATCGACAGATCGGCATCAGCGAGGGCATGAGACTTAAGGCAGGACCCCGGGTCGAGAAATATTGCGATCACCGATATCAGCGTTGGCGGATCGGCGTCGGTATAGGTCATGCCATATGCAAAGACCCCGAGTCTATGCGATATGCGATTGTGATCAATCGCATCGCAATATCGCATCGAAGCATTACAACAGAGCATGGCCGATATAAATATGAATCGCGATACCCGGACCCGATGGGACTATAGATGATATTTGATATAAGTTTGAGATCCAGAAACAGGGCTTTTTCTTTGTATTTCGCGATTTCGTTAAATAAACAAAATACAAAGGAATGCGATATAACTAGACCCGATGGAACTTATAGATGCAAATGCATAACATTTCAAGTCCGCCATAAAGCCATTTTTCGAGATTTTCAATGTTTTAATGTATTCTTACAAATACAAAGGAAAACGCCTGAAAACGATAAAACCGGACCCAGCGGGGAATTTAGGCGTGATCTATATAATTTGAGTTCCGTAAAGGAAGATTTCGAGCGGGCCTCAAGTGGAAAATGGTTTTCGGCTGGCTCTTCCCGATTCCACACAATGAACAATGTGTGGCTTGGTGGAGGAACAAGGAAACCACCTTTTGGGGTGGGTAAGCTTCGTACTCCTAAGCCGCCCGAAAATGCACAATGACCATTGGATCAAAGATCCCGTAGATCGATAGTGGAGAGCGTGATTGCACCCAAAGGCAAACCCGAAAGGAATCTAAGGCGGATTCAATGACTTTTTACGTCCGATAAACGGCAGATTGGCAGATTTTTCTGAGTTTTATAGTATTTCTCTGTGTAAACAGAGAATGACTATTCTGAGGATTTCAAAGGCACCGATGGTCCTTCCGTTACAGAATAGGTGACCACCATCCCTGAAGGCGTTTAGCAATGATTGCTAACGCTCATAGGGGGATTCGAGCAGACAGAGGTCGGGAGCCAGAGAGCCCGAGAAGGGGAAACGAATAGACAACACTGATTGGCTTTAAAGCCACAAACTGACAGAGATAGAGACAAGTAGTGCTGAGACATGAGCACAGAAAGCTGAGCCAAAGTAGAAAGCAGAGGCAAAGAGAGCCAAGAGCCAGAGCCAAGAGCCAGCACCAAGAGCCAGCGCCGAGAGCCAGAGCCAGGGATAAAATGGTGTCTGAACCCATTGTTTCTGTGTAAAATAGTGGAGTTGAGCCTGGAGCTTGTAAAAAGGACTTTTCCATAATCCCAGAGAGCCTAGTTGAGTAAACTAGAGCTCACAGAGACGTAGCCCAAGATTTTTGGGTGAACTCCTAATTAAATTGTTGTTCTGTGTGTTTTGTTTTATTGCTGCATTGTTTAATGTTATATATATATATATATTGTATCAACATAACAATAGAATGTTAAAAGCACATAAACAGTTCTAAAACAGACATAAGCATACACCTTATTTTCAAGCACATATTTAATTCTGCATTGGTTAATCATAAAGACTTGGGAATAAATAAGCTTTGGAAGTGAGAGAGGTTCTTGTAAATTAGACAAGAAGCCTAAGTGCCCCATTTTCAGATCATAAAAATTTGACACTCTCAAAAGATACATATTAAATATTTCATAATTATAAGGTTATTAAATAAAATTAACACTTTCAATCCCCTTAATGTAAATATGTGCAAATATTCTTTTTTGAAATATTAATATTTGTTTTTAAATATTCATTTTTAAAATATCAAACACTTAATATAATTATATGGATAATTATTCATTTATTTTATATTATAAAATAAATTATGTATTAAATTTCCTTTTGTTTAAATATTACAAAGAATTAAAAATTAAACTTATAAACCTTTATACATTAAAGTACCTCACCCGAGGTAACTTGTAAAATAGTGACCAAGGAAGAAATCGGATGAGGGCTGTTAGAGCCTAGATTTACCTCAGGCTGAAAAGGTAAGCTTCTAGGTCCACATCAAACCACGCTCAGCCTCGTAGCTAGCCCTACGAGGACAGGAGAGGGCTCTCTCTGGGTCAATCTTAGCAAAATATAATCGATGGGGCTTGAGATGACTGATTTAACAACTAATCTTAGGCTAGGTATGAAGTGCAAGGATTTAATTTGATTTTTTTGGGGGTTTTGTGTTGGAAAAAGGGAAAGACGAATTTGGGTCCGGGGATGAGGCATAGTTTTTGCAGAGTTCTGATTGGGGAAAGGAAGGCAATCGTTTTGATGCTTTAGATTGAATGGATGGATGGATCATACTAGTGAGGAGCTAAGGAGGGCAAGAGAGTCTCAAGAATCCTCCTCAAACAGATGAAAACATGTAAAATTAAACAAAATTTCAAGGCAGAGCATAGCAGTCCAATGGATTCTACCTTAATCACTCATTTGTTTAATTTCAGAAGAAAAGAGAAGGGAAAATAATACACATGAACATCAGTGAACTTACAATTACATAGAGAAAAGCATCATCAAAACACAGAGCCACATGGATCCCAACAAGTGCTACAAAACCCTGGTCTTTCCTTTGCCAAAAATGCAGAGATAGAATGTACAATGATGTGCCAAGCAATCCCAAATGTCCAACCCTGAAAATGACTCAGAAAATACATGATATAGACTAGCCCAACCCATTCCCATGCCTCTAGGGGTCGAGCTCATCATTCTAGGAGATTTTTCAACCAATTCTAAACAAAGCACTGAAATCTAGGCAATCAAACAACTTGCCCCTATATGGTAGGAAACTGATTCATTCATTTAATTTTGACTTTTTAGTGAATGAATCCTCTAGAACAAGTAAATATGTACCAAAATTACATCATGGTAATCAAGTTACATCAAGATAGATCAATAGTTACATCAAAAAGCAAGACTAGTCAAAACTGGGCGAATTTCTTAGCTGTACAGTGAAAAATAAGCCAAAAATCCTCTATGCGTCGCGCCTGATTCTCTATGCATCGTGCCACTTTGGAGCTGAATTTGAGGCCCTTCCTGGAGTCCAAATTCAGCTCATGATAGCTCATTGGAAAGCCCTGCCTGTCTACTTTCCAACCCAAGTGGAAATTTTCAATTTGCTGTCCATTTTCCCCTCCCAAACTTCAATCTCCCAGGAGGGGAAGAGAGGTCATTTTTTGAGTGTTTTTGACCTCTTGAGGACTCAAAACTTGCCCAAATTTCTTGGCCATACACCAGAAATCATAATGTTTCATGCCAAATCCAAAAATTTAAATTTTTTGAAATTTGGAGCCCTCTAGCAAAATCAAGCGCCACATGGCGCGACGCATAGGGAGGCAAAACCTATTTTTCAATGCAAAAATTTTCAAAAATGCAAAAATTTCTCCAAATTTCTTGAAATTTGGATTGAAGGTGCCTCATCAAGTATCATGCTCAGCCAAAGAGGCTTCAGCCAAGATTCGGAGTCTATCCTCCCTTTTTTGACGTTTTAGTGTCCTCCTGGTGCATGCAGTTTCAGTGGTGGAAATCACTGTCTTGTTCATATGATATGTCGGTGTCCATCTCCATGGTGCTGCAAGGTGTATGTCAAATGAGAAATGAGAAATTGGTGTCTTTATCTCCAATTTCCAACTATGTGCCAAATGTGTGCCAAAGGGAAAAGACTGTGGGAGAAATAGGACAACGGGAACAAAGGACTGTAACCAAGTGAAATTTTCCCTTTTAAAACTTCTGATTTGTCAAATGTGGAGACAATGGGACAGTCACTTGATTGTTTGGGGTTTAGTGATTTTACAAATGAGATGGGGAATTAGGAAATGACTTAGGAATTTTGTATATGAACTAGGGTTTGGGATTTTGGGAAATATGAATTGGGAGTATGATCTTGGAGAATAGGGAAAACAAGGGAAATATGGAATGAGGAGATGTTTGGAGGCAAACAGTCAATATAAAACCCTAACAGCAATATCCTTTGCAAAAGATGAAACAATGATAGTACATGGATTTTAAACATGCACATAAATGTGCTCTCATCAATACATTCCCAAAACATGAAATTTCATGAGTACATGGCAACCATGAGCATCAACATATGCTCCATGTGGCAACAACAATAAAAATGTAATACATGGCATATCCATCAAGTGCAAGGCCTCCACGAGCTATGACATAAGCTCTCAAAATGTAGCAGCAAAAAATAGAGGTACTAACATCATCTTATGCTAGTACATGTCCACTCAACACCTTGGCCATCTGCATCCCATCAATGAACGTCCTACAGTAAAGTCATAATAACCTAGCATCCATCATGCTCCATATGTGCATCATCATCAAAATCAATTGGTAGTAGAAATATGTCATAATAGGGTTTGCTTCCCTTTGAACACTCACCATGCCACAAGCACCATCAAACAAACACCAACATGGGATAAAAAACAATGAAGGAGGCTCTACCTACTTGTCACAAGACCAATCCATGCGTTTTTGGGCAATTTGAGCAAATCCTGGAAGTTTTTGAGAAAATTGGGCTTCACAGCTCTATGTGCCACGCCTCAAGCCCAACACGTCGTGCCTTCCCTATGCGACGTGCCAGTGTATTTTTGCACTGATAAATGCATCCCAATGCGCCGTGCCTTCCCTATGCGCCGCGCCACCTGCCCAATGAGCCATGCCACCACCCTGTGCATAACGGTTTTTGCAGGATACTTTTGGAGGCCTTCCCGGTGTCCAAATTGGGGGAAGGATAGCTCATTGGAAATGTCTTTGAGTCTAATTTCCAACACAACTAGAATGTTTCAATTTGGAGTTTATTTTCCTTGTCAAAACTCAAATCGCCCAAGACTGGTCAAAATGTGCCAAATGAGGCTGCCTAAAGGCAGAGTGCTGTTGCAGTCAACTTTTGAAGGTCTTCCTCAACTCCAAATGGATCTCATGATAGCTCATTGGAAATATTTTTGTGTCTAGTTATCATTTGACTCATCACAAAAGTCATTTGGCCAACCAAGCTAGGAGAAAACTTGATTTTCCCAAGGTCACTTTAGAGGTGCATTCAGTTCTCCTGAGGCAACAGTATTTTTGACATTTCTCTAAAACCATGACACCTGTGTAAAAAGGGAAGGAGGTTTTTGTTCCTTGGCATATTGTGGACAAAACCCTCTCTCCATTTTCTCAAATTCATATTTTATGGCTCAGGAACATCATTTGAGTGAAACCTATCTTGATGTGTGGAACAAGGGATTTGTCGAAATGAATCGAAATGAAGGGGATAAGGGGCTTCTAAGTTCTTGAGAAAATTTTTGGAAGTAGGGAGGGATGCTAGGAAGTAGGGGAAAGTGTAATTTCAAAGATTGAGTGAGGGGAAGGGGTCCAAAGGGGAAAAACACAGGACTAGCCTAGAAAATTGCCAAGTTGTAGCAAGAAACTAGGGTTTGTGCAAAAATGAGGAATTTGGGGGATCTCAGTGATGGGAAGTGTTTAATAAGGTACATTAAGGATAGGGGAAGGTGTATGAACATCAGGATACAAGTTTTGCTGATGATTTGACCATCCAAGAGAAATTGCCTTCAAAACCTTAGGAGAGGGAAATGACCTTACCTAGGCGCAATTGAAGCATGAACAAGGTGTAAAATGACCCAGTGGAACTTGACATGATGATGACAACCCTCTGAATGATGGTACACTCAGCTGAATGGTGAAATGGACTAACATTTGGACAACTTTGACGGGAGTAAAAGCAAACCCTAGACCTAATACCTAGTGACCAAATTTTGTTTGAAAACTCACTGAAATGACAAAATTTGACCTTGACACCTTAAAATTACTTTGTAAGAGCAAGTTTGATCACTGGAAGAAGGCTGCAAAGGCTGACACTAACAAGGGCGGTGGAAGAAGGTGACGACTGCCTAAGGACAAGTATTTATCCAAGCACTCAGAGACTGAGTTTGGGGGTGGGGGGGGAGGGGGGTTGATAGAGAGGAATAATTAAAGAGAAGGTGAAATTATAGAAAGGGGGAAATTCTATGTCAATGATAGAAGGAACCCTGAGCTTAGTTGCTCTTGAAATTTTGGACACGGGGTTAGAGTACCTCAAATTTGAAGTACTTTGGTGCTGGGTACTGAAGTTGTGCTCAGTTTGGTAGGGAGGTTTTGGTCGTGGTCGTTACGGGAGTGGGAGAAAATCAAAAACATTTTCAACCACAAAAACCCCCGGTAGGTACTCAACATCAAATTGATAAAATCTGATATTCTAAATGGTTATACTTTGTTAACATTTTTAAATTTAAGGCTTTACAAACCTTACCGAATAGAAGAATGAATGACATGTATGGTAAAATCCTATTAGATTAGGCTTGGATTGAATTGGTCACCGAACTGCCTGTAACAAAAACGACAAGGCTTGATTTCAAGCAGCAATTGCTTCAACAGGGATGTTCAGTTTGGATCTAGCCCCTCTAAACTTGATTGCAACTGTATCATATACTCTTGCTACATCTTCCACAGTATTAAAAGTCCCAATCCACTGCATCCTCCACGGTGTCATCAGTATGCCACACTACAGCTCTTTTGGGTTCCCTAATTTCTAAATACTATTTGCCTCACATCCTCTATCTTACCTCTTGGTATCTTTTTTTCGTACACGACGATTCCAAGCTTTGCAGAGTTGGAGTAGTGTTGCAACAATGTTCTTCAAATTTCATTTCTTCTTTCCTCCCAACATTATGTAACTAATATAATATATCATATAGATATAGGTAATCTAATTATCCTCAAACCTACAATCATAAATTTTGTATGAATAATTAGAAACTTGAATTGCTATGACTCTTAACTGAATCGAATGAGATTCAATTACCTGAATCAGTTAGAAACTTGAATTTTTGCAATTCTTAACTAAATCGAATGAGATTCAATTACCTAAATATGGTGTCCTCATGCTATTTTCATTAGGAATTCCACAGCCCTCATCAACTTTTATCTTGGGAAAAGTAGATAAATGATTGCCTATAGCCTTAGCACTATTGTTTTTTTTTTTTTCTACGTTAAGACTAACCTAAGTACCCACGGGGGATTTGAACCGGTGACCTATCGCAAGGAGTGCCTTAACAAGGCACCCATTCACCATCAATCCAAAGCCCCGTGGGCTAGCCTTAGCACTATTGTTAGTGGACGAGAAAAATTGCAATGTTAATATCTTCAAGAGCCTACACTTCAACTTCTCCTGATTTAGGCCTCTTGAACCCACTGGTATCTATATCATGGATGAAACAGTACGATATTGGCATTAACAACAACATCAACGATTTGATTACATTGTTGATTGAGACCACTTGAGATGACCACCATCAAATACCTTCACTTCTCTTCACGATGTCTAGCAAGGCCTGCCTATACTTAGTAGGAAACTCAACATACAGTGTAGCCCAAATTGTCTAGTTGAGCCAAAACCACTTCTCATCCTCTGTAATATTCGGCCATAAATCATGTGAAATTATCAAAGATGGCATCATTTCTGAAAGTTGAGCCCTCGAAGTGGATAGGGTAATACCATGGTTAGCGTTGTTTGAGGATCCGACATAATGAATTGTTTCCATTGCGGAGGAAAAAACAGAACTTGAACTACAACTAGATGATGAATGTGACACGAATTGTTTCAAATCATCAACCACTTGGCCAAGAATACATCCACCTATTATGCAATAAACATTGTGACTTAGGAGCGTTGCGAAAAAAAATACGAGTTTATTGTTTATGAATTTGAATGACAGTGGGCCCCGATCTCTCAGCACAAACTAAAGAATTTGAAGCGATACATGATTTTCCATTTTGAGTTGTAACAAGATATAGTTCAGGGATTAGTGGATTGTATGATCAATTATTTTAAGTGATACATGTACTTTCTTTCTTTTTTATTAATAAAAAGTGTTTTTTCCTGTGTGAAAAAAGGCTAACAAATTTGAAAAGTACTTACTTTAGACAATATATATACACAAAACATTTATAGAACGAAGAGTTTATCCTTGAAAATATATATATATATATACACACACAAAAAATTCTAGAATGAAGAGTTTAACATGTTATTTTATTTTATGATTTTGTGAAAAATGTGAAATTTAGGATTTTGTAAACAAAAACTTGTTGCGTTTCTATACAGAGTCGAATCCCCCCTTTCCAAGATTTTTATTATTACATAGATTTTGATTTTTCTACTGTCGTGATCAACATTTCAATGTCAAACAATATTTGCGACTCTCAATGAGTGAGCCTTCCTTTGCTACTACTGACTTATAGTCAAATTTCATATCTATATCTTAAGCTATAGCTTGACACTTACAATATTTTCGCAGGTGATATCCGGAAAATATTTGAAATATGGTCCACTTTTTTATCTATTGAATGATAATTGTGGCGATTATGATTATTACAGTTTGATTGATATTTCTGGAGTATTTCAATGCTTACAAGTAAGACTTCGAGAATTTTGATGCTAGATCTTAGACTTTTGTGATCCATAATGGTAATAAGATTGTCTTTTGGATTAATCACATCATTAAGATATTTTAATGATGTGATTAATCCGAAATACAATCTTATTACTAAGAATTTTGATGTTAAATTTTGGCCATAAACATATTTTCATTTATAAATTCCTTTTCCCTTTGCATAGATTTTTCAAGACAATTTTCTCGTTGTTGTTTTTCTTTCGTGTGCAACAATTACCTACCGGAAATATTTACGCAGAAAATGGTATTTTTCAAAAGTTTTTACAAACATGCACTTGGAACCTTATTGTTTGGGTTGGATCCACAATGCCAAACTGGTAAGTGAATTTCTTTATCTACAAAGGTTATATCGATAATTGATAGTTTAATGTGATACCTGTGAAAATGTGTGGTATCTTTTTTGTCATATTTACTTGTGAGAGAGTGCCAAAATCTCTGAGGAATGCAAGAATTAGTATACACTTCACAAGAGTTGATAAGGCTATTCGATAACAACATGCAAATCAACACACATAGTGTTAGTATTTTTTTATTGTACAACTAGAGAAGTTTTAGAATTTGGACTTTCCAACTTATACCAAAACTTTGAAGACCATATGTTTGCACTTGTAGAGCCACATGAAGTTTCAACATGATCATGGGAATCACACAATTAAAGGTTCCAAGATAAGTTACTATACCTCTACAAAATTATATTAAATACTTCCATGAATGCTTCAAAGTCCTACAAAATTAAAAATAGCACAGTCGTAAGAAGTACGTATTCTGCATGATATTGTATGCGTAATGTGTTTGTGTGTGTGTTTTTAACTTTCAGGCAGGTGCTTACATCTCCAAGCGCGGGCGATCATGGACTTCTAGGGTTTGAGTCAGACCTGCGAACGACAAACCTGCACAGATCTTGTTTTCCTGTTTCTGTTGAGCACTGAGGACACAACACAATGCGACAAAGGCATAATTCACAAGCAATCGATTCCCCTCAGGGGGAGGATAGGGCGCCTCCCCCCATTACCGATGAAGATGTCAGGAAATAACACCATGCCGATGATGTACCAGCTCCAAACACTCCACCGGACAACACGAACAAGCATGACGCACCCAGGGCGACGTCGGACACATGTAAGCCTGTAGTAGCTGAAAGACCAAAGATTGAACTCCCAAGCCATCAGATCAATAATCAGATCCAGTACATGAAGGATCATGCACTGGTTGGAAAATTCATAAGCTTTTGGCCCACAAAGAAAGCGTTGCATCGATGGATAGCAGCCAAATGGAAACCAAAAGGGCACATTACCCTGCAGCTGGGGCTTAAAGGATTCTTTACAGCGATTTTCAACTATATAGAAGACCGAAACAGATTCCTCGATGGAGGACCGTATTTTTTCAATGCTGTGGATTTATATCTAAAATATTGGATAGAGCGATTCAATCTTGACAAAGAGGATTTAAGTTGGGCACCAGTGTGGATTCGCCTCTATTCCCTTCCTCTGGAGTACTGGGATGAGGACTCGTTGCAAGACATTGGGAATGGCTTAGGGGAGTTCATTAAAATCGCAGAGGAGATGAAACTCAGGCGATACACCTCCTATGCCCTAATTTGTGTCTATATGCATCTCAACAAAGCTTTCCAGATGCGGTAAGTCTTTACCATTATGATTTTGAATGGATACAATCAATAGATTATGAGCATGTTCCATTCTGTTGTAGGAAATGTCATGCCCTCGGCCATCTCTTTCGAGACTGCCCTTCAAACCTGAAAGACTCGAACCCCTCCACTGCTACTAAATCTAACTCGGATGGTTTCACTAAGGTCACTAACCATAAAAAGAATCACAAGAAATCCTCAGCTGGCCTTTAAAATCCTACTTCTAATACCTCAATTCCTTCCACGAGCAACAACTTTGAGATCTTGAATCAGACAGAATAGAACATCCATGAAATCCCTAACCATTCGAAGGATATCTCCAAGATGACTCCACTCTCCACCCCTTCTAGCTCCAAGATTACCCAAAAATTTGCACCGTCCACAGATCCTACCTCGACTGGCCCAAGTGTTTCACTGAAATGGAATACTCAAGGTATGGAGGTTGACAATATGCAACAAGAAATCATGAATGTAGTAGAAACTGTAGCAGAAAGAAGTGGGATCCAGCACATGGAAGAGGAGCCGGAAAGCTTTGATATTGGAGATCTGGATATATTGGGATTAGAGCTAGCCTGTAAGAAAAAGGAATACAAAAAAATCCCAGAGAGGCAACTGGAAAGCTTAGAAGTAATCCTCTCTAGAGCACAGCAACAAAGATATTTAGGCATCCAGCCTAGGAGTCATTGGGATGGTAAAAATACTATTAAAGACAATAAAAAAAGAGGCAGGAAAACCAATCTATAGAGAACCATCCGCAATGGGGAAATGCTAGTAAAATCGGGAAGATATTCCAAGCTTACAAAGTATTACAACCCCCTTCCTAGTAGTGCACCATGAAGCTTATCTCATGGAATATAAGAGGGCTAAACAACCCTAGGAAATACAGACTGATAAAAAACATGATTCAAATGGAGAAACCCCAATTTTTTTTCATACAATAAACCAAGTGTAACACTACAATCCTGGACCAAACACTTGCAAAAGTGTGGCTGGGTAGCAAAGTAGCAGCAGTGGACGCTTTTAGTGCTTTAGGAGGACTGGCCATAATCTGGGATGAACGAGCTATCACGCTTAATGATATTCAAAGTAACCATTTTATACAAGCCACCTATCATATAACAGGGACAAATGTACATGGTCATATAGCTAGTGTATACTTCCCCCAAGAAGCAACGAGCAAGATTGACATTCTGAACACATTATCTTTGATCAACTCGGAAAGAACATATCCAATCTGGATTACAGGAGGAGACTTTAATATGATAACAAGGTTGGAGGAAAAAGGGGGGGCAGGGCCAAATTGGACAATGAAAGCATGCACTTCAAAAACTTCATTCAAGATAATTGTTTCATAGACATGGCATCCAACAATGGTGTATATACTTGGAATAATAAATGAACAGGAGCACATTAAATCGCTTCAAGATTGGATCGATTCCTGCTTTCGGACAATGCAATCCACGTAGGTGGGGACCTCACAGCTTCGATCTTACCAATCACAGGTTCAGATCATTGGCCTATTGCGCTTCAATGGCAGCGGCCGGGTAATGCCACTCGAAGGCCTTTCTGCTTCGAGTCTTTCTGGATGTTGCATCCAGATTTAAACAATCTAATTCAGACGGTCTGGAAAAACTACAAACCCCCAGCTGGTACCAAAATGTATTAGTTCCAGCAAAAACTCAAAAATCTCAAGAACAACATTAAGTAATGGAATCAAAATACCTTTGGCAATATCTTTCAGGCTCAACGTGGACTAGATCAAGAAATGAAACAACTACAGCAGAGGATCATCATGGAAGGGCAGTCTGAAGAAACCTTAGAGTTGGAAAAGCACCTGCAAGTACAATTGTCTGAAAGAGATAAGCAAGAAGAAATACTTTGGAAGCAAAAATCAAGAATCAGATGGCTCAAATAGGGTGAAAGAAACAAAAAGTTCTTCCATCGCACTACCATCAAAAGAAGAATGCATAACAACATCACCATTATTCAGAATTTGCAGGGGGATTGATTAGAAAAACATGAGTACATTGAACAAGAGTTCATTACCCATTTCAAGAAGGTACACCAATAACCTCAGAATGATAGATGGCAGGCTATTGAGAAAATAACCAAGAATATTCCTAAAATCATAACTGAGGAACACAATCAACTCCTCCTCAGGCCAATCTCTTTACAAGAAGTGGAGGACGTTGTTCGACATCTCAAAGAAGGAAAAGCGCCTGGCCCCAATGGTTTTACTAAATAATTTCTTTCATATATTTTGGGATCTTATCAAAGATGAGGTCTGGCAAGTCATGGAGAAATCCAGAACTAGTAAATGGTTGCTTCCTTCCCTAAATGCAACCTTTCTAGCTCTCATCCACAAGGAAGATCTCTCACAGACTCCGGACAAATTCCGGCCCATTGCTCTATGTAACGTCATTTACAAAATCATCTCCAAAGTAATTGCTTCCAGATTAAAACCTCTGCTCCCCTTCCTCATATCTCCTGAGCAATCTGGTTATGTGGAAGGAAAGCAAATCACAGACTGAATCATTCTCACTCATGAAATTATACACTCATTGAAGCAATTCAAAAAGGCAGGTATGCTCCTAAAAATCGATCTTTCTAAAGCTTTTGATAGTTTAAGCTGGAATTATATACACAAAATGTTGATAGCCTTTGGCTTCTCCCTTCCTTGGGTTAGATGGGTCATGAGTCTTATTTCCCCTTCCTTCTTCTCCATTCTGATCAATGGGATCCCCTTCACTCCCTTTCGCCCCTCCAGAGGCATGAGGCAAGGTGATCCCCTCTCCCCTTTCCTCTTCGGTTTAACGAAAGAAGGACTGGGACGTTCCATCAAAGAAGTGCTTCATTCCGAACATCTAAGAGGTCTTTCCTTCCCCAACTCTTCGGTCTTCACCCACCAGCAAGTTGTGGATGACAATATGCTATTTGGCCATCCCTCAATTCAGGAAGCTCTCAAATTAAAAACCATTTTGTCTGACTTTTCGGATGCCTCTGGGGCTTGCATTAACAAGACCAAATCCCAGATCTTCTTCTTTCACACCATGGCTACAACCAAGGCATCTATTGCTCGAATCCTGGGCTTTTTAATAGCTGCTCTTCCCTCCAAATACCTGGGAGCTCCCATGACGGACTCTACTTTAAAGCACTCTTCTTGGAAATCACTTCTGGAAAAATTAGAAGCTCGCTTTTCTTCCTGGACTTATCAGGCTCTAAACATGGTTAGCCGTTTAGTCCTAATCAAAGCCGTGCTGCAATCCATGCCGCTCTACCTTTTCTCAGTCATGGCAGCTCCAAAATGGGTCCTCAAAGAAATCAGAAATCTCCAAAGAAATTTCTTGTGGGGAAACACAAGACAAAAGAGAAAATGGGCTCTAGTAAAATGGGACACTGTTTGCCTCCCAAAAATATATGGAGGTACTGGGCTTCGTGATCCTCAGCATAGTAATGCAGTCATGGGAGCTCGCATATGGTGGAAATGGATCTCGGAGCCACATACTCCCTGGGCTAACCTTTGGACAGCAAAATACACCTATAACCGACCAAAGGATGATTTAATCAGACTCACAGAAGTAGGATCAGGTTCTCTCATTTGGAACGCATCCAAACAGCATAAGGACTTAATACAGCAACACAGCGTCTGGGAAATAAGGGGTGGTAGTAGCACCCAGTTTTGGGAAGACTCCTGGCAGCAAAGACCTAAGTTGAAAGACCTTGTCGAACCTCAACACATACAGGATTGGGAAGGGCAACTGATGGCAAAGGTAAATCAATACTGGACGCATGCCCATGCTCAAGGTTACAAGCAATGGATAAGATCGGATCACATTATCAGGCAAGGCACTCAGCTCATCAAGGATAGTCTAGAAACAGAACTCTCAACCAGGAAAATCCACTACTCTGATAAAAGGGATAAAATTAGATGGGGTTATCAAGAAAAAGGAACATTCTCTACACAAGAAGCCTACAAATTGACAATAAGAACTCCAATAATCAAAGGTCCACTCTGGAACAAAGTGTGGGCCCCTGCCATTTGGCCAAAAGTCTCCACTTTCCTCTGGTTGTTATGCCACAATAAAATTCTCACGTGGGACAACCTACAGAAAAGAAGCTTTTATGGACCTTCTATGTGTCCCAATTGCACAAAGGCGGAAGAAACCATCGAGCACCTATTCAATTCCTACCCACTGGCAAATGGACTCTGGGAAAAAGTAAGCTTCAGATTTCAAAAGGAAGGACAAGGCAAGGAGAATATTTCTAACACTCTTCGTTCCTGGGCTAACAATCCTTACAAAAGCAAACTGTTAAATTCCCTATGGAAAATAATCCCAGGATTCCTCATGTGGAATGTTTGGAAAGAAAGGAATCGTCGCATCTTCAAGGACCGAGCCTCCTCCTTAGAAGTTCTATGGAATAATACAGGTCAAAACCTTCAAGAAACCTTGATGCTTCAAGCCTGGTCAGAAGAAGATTATCCAAACATCTCTCAGGAACAGACTATCTAGGCAAACTGGAACCTTCAATGGAATAGTACACATGCAAAACAAAGCAAAACTTCCTCACAAGAAAAGACAGATGACAGATGGACCCCTCTACCCCAGCACACGATTCAACTCAACTTTGATGGGGAATCTAAAGGTAATCCAGGTAAAGCAGGATATGGAGGAGTTTTCAGAGATCACAAAGGTGTTCTACTTCTATCCTATTTCGACTCAATTGGTTGGGATACAAATAACTTGGCGGAATTAGAAGGGCTATGGCAAGGACTTCTCCTTGCTCAGTTCCATGCTTTTTTCCCCCTTATAATTGAAGGGGATTCTCAGATTCTCATCAACATGGTAAATCAAATCCTACAAGGGATGCCCTCGCACAAGGTAGGAAGTAGCTGGAGACTGGCAGAGCGTCTTGAGCACATTGAAAACTAGCTCTCAACCCACAGAGCTGTAAATCTTAAACACTCTCACAGGGTAAGGAATAAAGTAGCAGACCTTCTCGCTAACATTGGGGTAGATAGTGGAAAGTCCTTTTATGTTGGCACACTTAATTCTATGGCCACTACGCTTCAAATACAGGAATATAATGAATTGGTGCAGAATGAAATGGTTTAGGAAAAAGAGACGCACCCGGATGCGGGTGTTAATCCTAGGAGTTAATATGATAAGAGGGAGCGGCGGCGGACGAGGAGGCCACATGGCCCCCTGCAACTTTCCCCATGCAACCCTGAATGGCATTCATGGCACCTCGCAGGAGCCATTTAATCCCTGCACAGGCCGAGGCAGAGCCATTGCCCACATAACAATGGAGCCGAAGAACTTTTTTGTTATTCTACCCCTGATTCATTGTGTCTGTCCTCTGCAGGCGGGAGAGTCGAATGAGCGCACCAGCACTGGCCACAGATGTTGGTTGTTGAGCTGTATTGATTTGGGTGATGGCTTCCACCATTCCCACACCAACCTCCCAAAACATGCTCATAACCTTCATCCCTCTATAACTTCCTCGCATAGCTCCTCTGTCAATTCCCCCATTGTTCCTACTGACACTCTCCCTGTTCCCATATCCACCATGGTCTACCATCATATGCACAGTCAAAGAGGGGGCATGCGAAACAGAAGCTATCGTTCCCCTGCTCTACCTAGCCCTAATTCCGCATCCCCTGCCTCCTCTGCAGATAATCCTAACCTGCATAGCTTCGCAGGCTAGTACCCAAACACACGAAGTGGCAGAGCCAGAACCTGGCTCCATAGCTCAGGTCATGGAGATGCAGCAGTCCACATTGCAACCTTTCCCCTGTCTCCGCGTCCTGATCCTCACACCACGCAGTTTTGCTTTCGTAGTTCTCTGAACTGCACTGTTATCGTAGCAACCGTCTTAATTACCATCACGGAAGAGACTAAGCCGCATGTTCCTCTAGATGATCCTACGAAGGAGGCGAATAGAGCTGGCCCGAGCAGCAGGAACTGGGGCAACAATGGTGAACCAGAAGCTGATGAAGGTTGAACCAGAATGCATGGCAAAGCTATTGCTAGCAGTCAGCATGTTGAGACGGGCATACATAGTTACACGTAGGCTTCTGGTAGTTATCAAGGTGACATGTCAGGCCCACGTGTTGAGGCATGCAGCATGGAGGAAGGCCATTAGGCACTGGGATGTGGCGAGACAGACAACCCGGATGACTGGGCGTGTCCAATTTTGGAGGAGCCAGCTCCGGAAGAATAAATGCCATGTGTCGTGCCGACCAGGTGGAACTTTTGTCATGTTCTTGGTTCAGTTTATGTTTAGTCTTATGTGTCCTCTGGATAAACTTATGATCTAGTTTTGTCATGTTCTTGGTGCCAGTTTATGTTTACCTTGTCTCAGTAATGCTCTGTTTAAATTCGTTACTCCTGTGTGGTTTATTTTTGGACCTATTTTTGGACTGGTTTCCCCTATGTTGGGGCAGTCAAAGTCAATTATTATCAATGTGTGCTGATTGAGGCTTGGTTCCTCTGTGGCCAAGCCTCACTATAATTCCCCTTTTTGTATCATATTAATAGATTAACCTTACTTAGAAAAAGAAAAAAAAAAACAAGGACGTATTCTGCTAAATGAGATTCTATTCAGAAATTCATAAATATAAATATAGAGAATAAACATCAACAAGCCTAATAAGGAGTTACCACTATTAATGGCACATTCATGCCATTTATTTGTCATGTGAATCAATTAATTTTCAAGAGGATGTATCCATAAAAGAGGACGTGTAAGGAAAATGTGACTGAGTGATTGAATTCTTTACCCAATCATTATCAAGAATTATATTCTATGTTGAGTTCACCTATTAAATTAATTCTAACTAGTAGAGTATTTTATTTAAAATAAATCTAAATACCATTTATAATAAAGTTAGTGAAATATATAATATATACAAAATATAGCCTCTCTATTACTTTAAGGATTGTATCAAATATTTGTCAAATTTTTAAAGTCGGCCCTTTACTACAAAGTTAGTAGATCTACAAAGTCACGTTAGGCGATGCCATAAATAATGTTACGATTATTTTGACATAATCATTTGAAGAATTAATAATATTTTGGTATGTTGTTAGGGGATATATTTAAATTTAAGGTTGTATATATTTTGGAATGGTGCAATTTAATAGATCAATGGGCTTTTTATTTTTTTTATTGAAATTAGATAATAAGATTGAAATGCTTTTTTATTTTTTACTACGCAATACAATTTAGACTAAAAATATATATTTCTATTATTTAAACTATACTTTTAAATGCACAAATAAATTTAGTACACTAATTTTTTTTTGTAAAAAAGATTGTATTAATTCAAAATGTGGTAATTACATTTGGAATGGGGTGTCTTGGTATGAGGCTCTTACACTAGATACAGACATTCCACTTACAATTCGTACAATAGCTACAAAAAAAGCCCCTTCCTCTGGGTTGAAGGGAGAGATGGAAGTTTGCTTATCAATTGTACAAAAATAGCTTGATATCTTAAGAGGGCGAGAATTGGAAGTGATTGGAAAAACCAAACCGCAGAGAGTATCAGAAACGGAGAGAGTTCCATAGATAAGTAGAGAGTGCTATAGACATGCAGAGAGTACCGTAAACTCATATAGTCATTAAGAAATGTCATTCAAAGGATCGTCCTCTAGCCTGATGGGCTTCTCAGGAGAACTACCAGCAGGGGCGTCCGCAGTGGCCTGATGGCTGGTTGATCCTGGTGGAACTTCAAATACAATGGCATGGAAAAACTTATAAAATCAAAGTAATCCAAAGGAAGTCAACTCAGGATCATAACGGAGGTATCGTCTTCCTAATTCCAACGGCACAGACGGTACTTCAATCCAAGTCCAAATAATGAAGTTATTGCAAAAAGAAGGGTTCTTCAACCCTTAAGAAAATGAGGAATTTCCTTTAAAAATGGGTCTTAAAGCCTTAAAGGCAAATCACAATCGGAGGTTGCATGTGGGTGAACTTAAGGTTTGGACCGTGGAACCCCTAATCGCCGATATATCGGCAAGCAAGCAGTTAGATCGGCGACACACTGATCAATAGAACCATAGTCGGGATATCAGAGCATTATATATGAGCGAGACTGACGCAATCGGCCGATGCCGATATCGGCGGTCGACCCTTCCCCGTGAACAAGGCCTATGCACCAACGAAACGCCAATTGTGACTTCAACGTAGACCCAATAGGAAAAATAAGCTTGATTTCAATGATTTTGAGGTCCGGGTATATGTTTTTTGGGCATATTTGCAGTGTTTTTCGGGATTACGAAGCTTTATCATTTCAAACAATAGAAGGCCATTTATAGGAACGGATGTGCACGCCAATCATGCCACTCTACCAACCTCCATAATTAAGCAGGCAAGCCTTGATTTAAATGGTATCTTGCCTGAAAATCCAATATAAAAGAGGATCAATGGAAGAGCACGGGAGGAGGAAATTTTTATGGTTGTAGCACACAGTTTCGCAGAGGCTGAGAGCATCTATTGAGTTGTTTGGAATAGTTTACACGATTCGAGCCCCTTCTATTCCTACAGGAAGCTTTGGCGCTGAATACCACTCCATCTCAGGCATTCATTTCATAGCCATCAGGCAGATTGGAGGTCTAAGCCTCTTTATGGATAGATTGATAAATGTAATTTTGTTTATTCATGCCATTTAATAAGAAAGGCCTCCCCATTGTTGAGTTGGGCCCGGAGATGTAGCCCAAATTGGAAAAACTCCGTTATCAAGCCTTGGTGTTCTCTTTCATGCCTTTTATGTGTTTTCTCCTTCTTTTCATATGTGCACATTTATGTGTTAAGTTGCAATTTTATATGCAATTCTTTTCTATACATCTATAAGAGAAAACATCCTGGATCAATTGGTATCAGAGCAGGGCTTTTTAGATGTGAATTGCATGTTTGTATGCTAACAAGAGGCAAGCTTCAAAGAGGCGAAGGGAATCTAGAACCTTTCGATCCAGAGGTAGGGCATGCACCTCAGAGAAGAAACATGGCTGAAGAAGAAGCTCATATTGAAGAGGAGCGCAATTTCAGAAAGACTTTCTATTCGATGGCAGATAATGTCAATCAATTGGTTCTAAGGCTAGAGAGAGCAGAGGGAAGAATTGCAGAAGAACTAGGCTCAGTACATGGAGATGGTGGAGGAGATCCCCCTCCTTCTCCTCCCGCGAATGAAGGTTCTTCTTCCCCTCACCATAATAATCCCAGAAATCCCAGGGACACATCTAAGAAACCTTTCTTTAAATTATATATTAAATTTTATCTTCCTGTGTTTAATGGAGAAAGTAACACAAAGAAGCTTAATAATTGGATTAGGCATACTGAGGTTTACTGCAGGATTCAGAAAATCGTAGAGGATGAGGTGAAAATCTAGCTGGCCTCTCTATGGCTGGGCAGCACAGCTATTGTTTGGTGGGAGAGCAAATTACAAAGCAATTAAAATGTGGGTAAACTCTTTTCCTCATGGTTTGATTTTACTTCTGCGTTAAGGGAACAGTATTATCCCTTAGGATACAAACATAAATCTTTGATGAATTGGAAATATTTAAGGTAAGGCAAAGGGCAGGATGTTCAGAGTTTTACAAAAGAATTTAGAAAGCAAGCATTGAATTTGGGTATTGCACTTGATGCACCTGAAGTCGTAACTAAGTATATTAGCTCACTGCATAGTTATATTTGACATTCATTATTGTTGTTTGAACCAACCACTATTGACGCAACTAGTGTAAAAGTAATTCATATTGAGAACAGGGGCAAGAATGAAAGAGAGGACCAATCTAGAAAGCCACCGTTCAAACCTCCCAATGGCAAACCCAAAGCGAAATGGAAAGGGAAGGAGAAGAAAACAGTAGTAGCCAAAGAGGGAGAGAGGCCTTATTGCAATCATTGTGCAGAAAGAAGGCCACGATGATGATCACTGTTGGAAGCAACCTCAGAAAAATGCCCAAAAAAGTATGGAGGAAAGGGGAAGTAGAAAACAGTGGCAACAACACAGCAAGACCTTGGATTAGATTCAAGAGATGAAGCGTTGGTCGTAGCAATGGGAAAAAAAGGTACCCTTACACCTCCTGTTGATTCTAAATCACATGGAAGCACCAGTTCTGTAGATGAGTCCCTTTCAAATGATAGTAAAAGAATTGAAATATTTCATATCAGAGTTGTAGTAAATCATACTAGAGTAGAAACTCTGTTTGATACGGGGTCCCAAGAGAATTCAATTGTAGAATCCCTAGTAAAGAAGCTTGGCTTAGAAACAAAACCACACCCAAATCCTTACCCGCTGGGATGGATACATGTTAAAGCTAAATTGAATGTAACCCAACAGTGCAAGGTAAAATTTGTGATTGCATCTAAGTTGGTAGATGAAGTCGAGATGGATGTAATCCCATTAGATATTTGTGTCATGGTATTAGGGAGCCCATGCATGTATGACTAGAAAGCAGTGTTTTTCCTCCATGAGAATAAATACCTCATAACTAAGGATGGGGTAGAATACATAGTGGGGGCTCATCAAAACAAGATTAATTCCAGCCTCGTAAGCATTGGGCAGATGAAATGACTGGTAAATTCCAGCAAAACATGCATTCTTATGGTCATCAGGGAAAAAGAGGCTGAATTCACAGACACATTCCAAGGCTGTGATGGGAAGCAGAAACAGGAGTTGATGGATTTAATTGCTGATTATAATGCATTATTTCAGGAGCCATGGGGACTACCTCCAAATAGGGAGATCCAACATGAGATCCACCTGTTGCATGACACCCCTCTGTTAAATATTGGCATGTACAGAATGTCAGCAGTCAAAATGGAGGAGATCAAGCGTCAAGTGCAGGAATTTCTAGACCAAGGCATGATCAGGCCGAGCTCCTCTCCATGTGATTCACAAATTGTTCTAGTACCCAAGAAGGACGACAGCTGGAGGATGTGCATGGACTACTGCGTGCTCAACAAAATATCAGTAAAAAATTGTGTATCCCCTCCCATGCATAGATGATTTATTGGATCAATTAAAAAGTGTTGTATATTTCACAAAATTGGATCTGCGAAGTGGCTATCACCAGGTCCAAATTGCAGAGCAGGACGTGTGGAAAACCACCTTCAAAACCAAGCAGGGGTTGTTCGAATGGATAGTAATTCCATTCGGGCTTTACAATGCTCCAGCCACCTTTATGCAGGTTATGAATAATATATTTCAGCCCTTCATTGATGAGTTTGTTCTTGTATATTTAGATGATATACTAGTTTTTAGCAAGAATTGGTTTGAACATATGATTCATGTAAAGAAAGTGCTTGATGTGCTAAAGAAAGAAAAACTCTTTGTAAAATTGTCAAAGTGTGAGTTTGGGAAAACCTCTTTGGGTTACCTAGGTCATATTGTTGGTCATGGTCAGTTAAAAATTGAGCCCGCTAAAGTTGAAGCAGTTGTAAATTGGCCTAAGCATACTAGTGTAATTGAGGTCCATAGCTTTCTAGGTGCAGTCCAGTATTGGAGGAGATTTATTGCTAATTTCTATATTATTGTAGCACCTTTGCACACATTGACAAGTGTGAAACAGGTCTTCTAATGGGGAGGAAGACAGCAGAAGTCCTTTGAAACGTTGAAAGAAAAATTAGCACCGCGCCCGTCTTAGCCTTACCCGATATCCAACAGCCATTTGAGATCGAAACCGATGCCAGCAGTTATGCCATGGGAGTTGTATTGATGCAACAAAAGAATCCAGTTTGTTACCATTCTGACAAGTTTTCTCAAGCTGTGATAAACTATCCCACCTATGACAAGGAGCTTTATGCCTTGGTGCAGAGTGTGAAAAAGTGGAAACACTACCTGATCGGCAAGGAGACCATCATCCATATAGATCATCAGCCCTTGTAGTACCTTCAGTCACAAACCAAGTTGCAGCAAACTTGTCATTTCAAGTGGATGGGCTTTCTTCAATAGTTTCATCTGGTAATAAAGCATAAGAAGGGCACTAGCAATAAAGTGGCCAATATGCTATCTCGTCCTCCTATTTTTGCTTCTGTTGTTTGTCATAATGCTTCGTTGTCTTTTGAAAGTCATGTTGAAAAATATGCTAACGATGATGATTTTAAGGAGGTTTATGCAAAACTAACCCATGGTTCACAAGTGGACAGCTATCACTTGCAGGGGAAATTGTTGTATCACCTTGGTAAATTGTTTATTCCCACAGGAGAAAGAGTGCATGTAATTCGAGAGGCCCACACCTCTCTTGTGTTTGGACACTTTGGTGTCGAGAAGACTTTAAGTCATGTACAAAGATTTTGTTTTTGGCCTCATATGAAAAACATTATGACTCGCTACGTAAAGGGTTGTGTGATGTGTTATGTTTCAAAGCCCTCTAATAGAAAACTTGGGCTCTACACACCACTCCCTATTCTGAGTCGTCCATGGGAAAGTGTGTCAATGGACTTTGTAGGAGGTTTACCTTTGTCTAGGAAGGGTCACGATTATTTGTATGTCACCATTGACCGTTTTAGCAAAATGTGTATTCTTATGCCTTGTAAAAAGCAAATTATTGCAGAGCAGACTACTTCTCTTTTCCTTTAGTATGTTTGGGTCCACTTTGGATTACCCACGTCAATTGTGTCAGATCGGGACTCTCGCTTCCCTGTAGAGTTCTAGACCAGCTTGTGGAGGATGATGGACACCAAACTGAAAACAAGCACGGCATTTCACCTACAAACCGACAGGTAAACAGAGGTTGTTAACCATACCATGGTACACTTATTACGAGGCTATTGTGGGAAACATCCCAAGTTGTGGGATGAACATCTCCCCTATATACAACATTCCTATAACCGAACAGTGCATTCATTGACACAACGTTCACCATTTGAGACATGCTTTAGTTACCTGCCAAAGGACCCTTTAGACATGGTCTTTGGAAGGGAGGATGGCTCCAGTGAATGTAATGATAAAGACAAAGCTCAGCAGTTCATTCAGCGAATCCAAATGATTCACCAAGCCGTGCAAGAGCAGCTGGAAAAGAGTCAAGCCCGTTACAAGGCTCGACATGATAAACACCGAGTTGACCATCAATTCCAAGTGGGCAACAAGGTGTGGTTCCACATCAGCAAAGACAGGATGAAGGGAGAAGGAAAGAAGTTGCGACCAATCCAGTATGGACCATTCACCATATTGGAGAAGATTGGGAACAATGTATTTCATCTTGACTTGCTGGTATATATGCAGATGTACTAAGTAGTGAATGTGGAGAACCTAAAGCTGTATGAACCACCTTTGACCATGGACACTGATGAGGTGGGCACAGTTCCTACCGTCGATGATTTTGCAATTGAACATCTCGATGAGTTGCCCGAAGACATCATCCTCGACAGAAAAACCAAGACTTCATGACGAGGAGATGTAGAATACCTTCATGTTGGATTCAAGGGAATGCATTCCAGCAAGGCCAGATGGCTAGAGAAAGAGAAAGTTAGGGCACAGTTCCCTCACTTGCCAATTGACTAATGAAAATCTTTTGGCGGTCCAAAAGCTCCTCAATGGGGAGGATTGATCCAGGTGGATCTTCAAATACAATGGCATGGAAAAACTCAAAAAATCAAAGTAATCGAAAGGAAGTCAACTTAAGATCGAAGCGGAGGTCTCGTCTTCCTGATTCCAATGGCACAGATAGTACTTCAATCCGAATCTAGATGATGAAGTTATTGCATAAAGAAGGGTTCTTCAATCCTTAAGAAAATGAGGAATTCCCTTTAAAAAAGGGTCTTAAAGCCTTAATGGAAAATCCCAATTGGAGGTTGCATGTAGGCAGACTTAAGGTTTGGACTGTGGAACCCCTGATCGTCAATCTCCGATCAGATTGGAGGCAATAGCAACCGGCGGTCGTATATGTCTATATATCGGCAGTGGCAGGGAGAAATTGGTGATATATCAGCAATTGGATAGTCGGATCGGCGATACACCGATCAGTGGAACCATAGTCGAGATATAGAAGCATTATATATGAGCGAGACCAACGTGATCAGTGGTCGGCCCTTCCCCATGAACAAGGCCTATGCACCAGCGAAATGCCGATTGCGACTTCAGCGTGGACCCAATAGGAAAAATAAGCCCAATTTCAATGATTTTGAGGTCTGGGTATATGGTTTTTGGGCAGATTTGCAGTGTTTTTCGAGATTATGAAACTTTATCATTTCAAACGATAGAAGGCCATTTATAGGAACGATTTCACCCACCGATCATGCCACTCTACCAACCTCCATAGTTAAGCAGGCAACCCCGATTTAAATGGGATCTTGTCCGAAAATCCATTATAAAAGAGGATAAATGGCAGAGCACGGGAGGAGGAAATTTTGATGGTTACAGCACGCTATTCGTAGAGGCCGAGAGCATCTATTGAGCTGTTTGGAACAGTTTACATGATTCCATCCCCTTCTACTGCAGCGAGAAGCTTTGGCGTTGCATACCACTCCATCTCAGGAATTCATTTCATAGCCATCAGGCAGATTGGAGGTATAAGCCTCTTTATGGACATATTGATAAATTTAATTCTGTTTATTCATGCCATTTAATAAGAAAGGCCTCCCCATTGTTGAGTTGGGCCCGGAGACATAGTCCAAATTGGATGAACTCCATTATCAAGCCTTGGTGTTCTCTTTTGTGCCTTTTATGTGTTTTCTTCTTCTTTTCGTATGTGCACATTTATGTGTTGAGATGCAATTTTATAAGCAATTCTTTTCTATAAATCTATAATTGAAAACATCCTGGATCATTGGTGGATGCACTTCTTGTCTCTTTCTTTATGCTCAGAGAGCCTCCTCTATTGGCCTGCATGGTGGTGATGCAACGCTTGAGTAAGGCATAGTGGGGTGAATCCCATGTAACGAAATGCCTGTGGTGGACCGATTCCACATAGACTGTAAATTTGTCATTCAACATGTCTAAATTGGCCTCCAATTTTTTGGAATTTTTATATTGTTCTTGCAGTGCTAGGTTAAGCATGGTTTTGAGCTACTAGGAGAGCTCGATGGTGTGGTTGTATAAATTCTCCCTGGCCTTGATGAGGCCTAGGTCAGGTATCCATTCAAATTGAGTATCCACCTCTTTTATGGTCAACCACCTTCTGATATTGCGGGCCTAAAGCTCTAGATTATGAATGTTCTCTTGTGTTTCAAGGGCAACAAAGACTGCATAATTGAGGATTTCTCTCCTCGTCAAAGTCTTAGATCTGGTACGAGAATACATGTTGGGATTATCCCACCTTTCATTGTTGTGGCCATGACTGCGACAGGGGACAACGGCTAAGCCACCACGAGAAGCCATGAAAATGATGGGAGGGGAACCCGGGGGGGAACCAGAACATAGGAGATGAACACGAAGGCTCAAGGGAACAAATAATTTTGGGGAGAAGCGAGTGAGCCAGGGTATTCATAGGAAGATTGGGCAGCCAAGGAAGGAAGGGAAGAGGCTGCCATGAATAAGCCATTAATTACGACCAGAGTGAGGTATAGAGCAGTCATGAGAGAGCGAGAAATGGTATTGGTCGAGGGATCGGGTAGGCGACGATTCTAAAATATCGTTGCGATCTTGGATTTTCTTACCTCATGCAAAGAATTGGGAATGCTTCTCTCTCGGAGATTGTACTGATCCAGTCCTAGAGATTGATAGGTGATCACAGTATTGAGAGTTTCCCATACTTCTTTGTCTATATATTTAAAGCTTCACAATCCAAGCAGACAGGTCCTTCCTCCTAGTCCCTCCAAGGAAGGGAGTGGATTCTTGTGCTACCAGTTATACCTTCATTGGACAATGTGTCAACTAGGTTGTCAGTCTTCCTTCTGATGGCCTTGAAGTGGAGCCCACTCAGCTCTCCGACATTTCATTTGTGCAATTAAGGGTCTTGTTAAGCCTCCAGTTGTCTGTGACTTTGGTGATAGTCGTGCCCTGCTGACGTTTCTAATGGGCCTAAGTAGAAAGAGTCGAATCTCCTTCCATGATGAGGGGCCAGAATCCCTAGACTTTGGCAATGCCAAGGTCGTGTTCCAGAACTTGGAGTTCAATTGTATTGTTGCTAGTGATGCCCAGGCTACCTGCATATATCCAAATTATCTCTCCTTTTGAGTTTCTGAAAACTCCCCCAAAACAAAATGCTCCAGGTTGCCTTTAGTTGCTCCATCACAATTCTATTTGAGGATGTCTTTTTCAGGAGGACATCAGTGACAGGGAGTGTCCGTGTTTTCCATCTCGAGAGTCCCGTTGTTCTCAGGGGGAGGGTGCATCTCAAGGAATTCCAAGATTCTCTGATTAGCAGGACTAGGGGGTCGCTGAAGTTCGGCAATTTGGAGATGGTGGTCGATTCCCGAACTACATGTTTAATTAAGGTGAGGAGGCTCTCTTCTGAGTTTTTTTCATCTTTGAATATTCTAGCATTTCATTCTTTCCAAACAACCCAACATATAGTACCCAGGATAATGTTCCAGGCCCTGTCAACAATTGTGTGTGGGGAAATTGAAGGTCTCCAATTGTCCAGAGTGATGAGAATGGAAAACCTATCCCTGTCAACACTTTTGAAAACAACCTCAGCCCACTCCCAAAGCCTGTTAGTGTAATCACAAATGTTCAAAAGATGGTTAATTGTTTCCTCATTCGCTTCACAGAGAGGACATCTTGAGGGACCCTTGAATCCTCTTCTCCATAAATTGTTCCATGCTATAATCTTCCTCTGCATAGTTAGCCATAGGAACAAAGTAATTTTGGGCCATAATTTTCTGCTCTATAGAGTTTACCATTTTTGCTGAGGCTGAAGTTGGTCGTGGTATATAGCCATAGGCTTCTTTGAGATTAAAATGCCCTGCTAGATTTTTACCCCATCTAATCTTATCTTCTCCTTCATTGAATTGGATTTGTCTTTCTTGAATGGTGTTGGAAAAGGTGTTCCAATCAAAGTTGATGGTAAGAGGTTCCCAATATTTGGCTTCCAGACATTCTTACCATCTGTCCATTCTGGTGTTGGGCTTCCAGTAATGGGCAACCTTGTGCTTGCCTTTATTTATCATAATAGTGTGAAGCGAGGAAAATTGTTCCCTGTTTAAGTCTAGAAGTTTCTTCAATGCATCCTCCCAAAAGAGGGTTTTTCTCCATTACCAATCTACCAAAAGTTGTGATTTTGAATGACATATTTATTCTCCCAAGCTTTATTCCAGATCATCGAATCTTTGATGTCGCCTGTGAGCTTGACGAGATCATCATTTGAGTGAATAGGCACATATTTCACCCTCAAGATGAGACGCCAAGGTGTTTATGGGTTGTCTAGCCAACGCCACCATGTCTTGGCCCCTAGGGATTTCCCAAGAATATTTGGATCCCTCAAAACTAACCTTTCTATGTATTTTGGTTTGCAAACATTCTCCCAGGATACAAGAGCCCATTTTTTTCTTAGTGTATGAGCCCCTCCATAAAAAGTTCCTTTGAATGCATCTGATGGCATTGATAACTGGCTTGGGGGAAGATAGAGCATAAAACAGATACAGAGGCATGGCTTGTAGCATAGATTTAACTAGGACCAGTCTACCCATCAGATTAAGGGAGCGAAAGGTCTAATTGAAGGATTTGTCAATTAGAGGGACACCCAGATATCTGGAGGGGAGAGAAAAATTTTGAAATCCCAGAGTTCTAGTGATGTTTCTTTGAATGTAAATGGGAGTGTTGAAGAAGAATAATTTAGATTTTTCAAGGTTGATAGATGTTCCCAAGCCATAAGAAAAACACTTGAGAATTTCTTTAAAAGTAATAACTTCCTTGACTGTGGGGATGCTCATTAGCAGGGTATCATCTACAAATTGTTGATGAGTTGAGGAGGGGGAACTATTATGAAACTTGAGGCCTACGAGAGAGTTATTAAGGTTAGTTTCCCTCAAGGTTCTTCTTAGGCCTTTGACCATAATGATGAATAGGAAGGGAGACAGGGGGTCTCCCATTTCTTATACCTCTGGAGGGGAAGAAAGGCTTGGAGGGGGAGCCATTGATTAGGATGGAGAAGAAGGCTCCATAAACCATGACCATGATCCAATTAATACAGTCCTGATAGAAACCAAATGCCTTTAGGACCTCCTGCATGTAATCCCAACTTATTTTATCAAAGGCCTTCGACATGTCGAGTTGCTTCATCATGTGAGGTTTCTTTTGAACTTTGAGAGGGTGAATCAATTCATGAGATAAAATAATATTGTCCATTATTTGTCTACCCTCCACATAGCCCGATTGGTTTGAAGATATAAGGAGGGGAAGGACAAATTTGATTTCGTTGGCTAGGACCTTAGAGATGATTTTGCATATTACATTGCAAAGGCTATTGGATGTATTGTAGCATTTTTTGGTTTTGATAAGATGGAATATTTGAAAAAAAGTTAAGTTAGGATATGGACATAACAATAGTGAATAAAATGTTAGTAAAAGAAATATCTTGATAATGATGTCCATATCAAAGAAAATGTTAGGCTAGATGCTCTAAAAAATCAAGGCAAAAGAAAAAATGTTAGGTTAGAAAGAAAAGAAAACAAATAAATTATGAAAGTGAGCAAGTATAAATGCCACTACTATTTTTCTACAAAATAATTGTTGTGTGTAGCTTGCCTAAATGCCACAACCCATGATAGTCAAACAGTTTAATCTTGACTGCTTCATGCTTTAAATTTGATGTTATAGTTAGTGAATAAATATCTGGCCAAACTGCTTAATCTTGGCAGATCAGTAGTTAGGTAGAGAATAATAAGGTGCTCATCAATTTAATCTAAGCCCTTGGCTTGATATAAGGTTAGAACTAGATAGTTTCCTACTTTAAAAGAAAATGGAGAAGGGTTTGCTAGCTTAAATGCACCCATTAAGTGAAGAAAAAATGATAGGATAAGCAAAGGGTAAGTAGAGAAAGGTTGCAATAGTTTGATTATTGATTGGACAAAATGTACATTTATCATGTTTTTGTGTCCATGATGCAATTACACAAGGCAAATGAAGGTCTACTAGATCGATTAATCAACTTCCCACTCATCCCCATTCATCCCTATATTCACTAATTTCCCCTTCCCACTTTTATACATTCATATTCATTCTTTTTCCACTAAGAACCCCTTTTCCTAAGGTCAAAACCCTTTTTGCCTAGGAAAAGTAAAAATCCCATGTAAAATCCCTTTTTTTTAACATGAAAAACCCACAAAAATATGTTTTCCCTAAGTATTGATGCACATATGAAAAGCAAATAAACCATTAAAAAGCATAAATACTTTGTGAATTTCCCTTTTTCCACTCACATTGCATATTAACACTAACTATAGTATTAAACCCTTAAATTTTCCCTTTCCCGTATATATTAATCCCTTATTAAAATACCCCAGAAACCCTTTAGTTTTATTAAAAACTATGTGTTTTCATAATCGAATCGACGGGATCACAAGCCTTTTTACATGCATTACTCCCTGCATTGCGAACTTCGACTGCGATATGTGATGGGAAGCCTGGACCCGATGTTATATATATATCGCAATCTATTCCCATATCACGTCTGCCTCCATCGCAAAGTCCCAGCTATTACATATATCCTCCGCATTGCGATAAGCGATGTACGACGAACCCAACTCATTATATATCATAGTTCATACCACATCACATCCACCCTCATCGCAAGTCTCATCCAATGTATACACCCTCTGCCTTTGTGATATCTGATATCTGATGGACTCGAACCCGACAACATTCATCCACCCGATTCCATAAAGTTTCAAATCTGCCATACATTGTTTTGCGAAGGATTTCTTCGTTAAATTGTTCTTATGATTTTTAACAAAGAACCAACTCCGATTGCGATAAGCGATAAGCCTGGACCTGATGCCGATATCCGCCTGAATTAATAAAGTTTTAAGTCTGTCACATATGTGTTTTGCAAAGTTTTTCTTTGTTAAATTGTTTTTTTATGATTTAAACAAAGAAATAACTAAACCTCCATTTAACCCCACTAATAACAGTTCCAACCATAATACATCCATTTCCACCAATTTTTATCATTTGTACCCTCCATACTCCTTAACTCCAACACCGTCTGATCTAAAGCCTTCAGATCTAACAGCCCTCAGAGATTTCGGGCTAGCTCTCAGTACGGGCATTACCCACCCGAAAAGTGGTTTTTCCACCGTCCTCCATTGCTACATATCAGGTTATGGTTATTTCGGGTGACTCCTCCCCAAAACCGCCTGCGCCTCATAAGCAGTGCGATGAAAACTGCCTTCCGCCAAACAATAAATGGTTACTGTTCACTATCACGCCATATTTCAAAGGAAAACTGTTTTTCCCATTTAAACGCCAAAATGACCATTTTTGCTATGTTTTCTTGTTTTACACAACGAAGCCCCAATAAGCCTTTGTGGCCATTAATTCCATTGTTTACCTTCCAATATGCCCCAAACTCTTTCCGATGTCCTTTAAAAGCTCAATAAATCCATCGAAGACCTCCTCTGTCACCTTGTTTTTCTTAATGATTTCTGTGTTTTTGCACGTAAATATTGTTGTTCCAGGTTTACAAACAAAAAGCCTACATAACAGTTTGAAGACAAATATGAGTGATTTACTGTGAAAAACACAGTAAAAACCTCAAGCGCGGAGTAAAGGTAGAAAGGAGCATAGTAAAGGTCACTCAGCCAAGTCAAAGCATATTAGAGTTTAAAGCAGTATCCAGTAAAAAGGTTAAATGAAGCAATCTGCCAGCGTGAAGGATACCAACAATTGATCAGCCAAAAGGGAAAAATATCATACAAAAAGCCAGCACAGCCTGAATAAAGGGGATAGCAAGAAGCAGTTCAATAGCTGCCCCTATCTTCTTGCATGAAGATCTTTACTTTCCAAGAATAAATCTTAATCAGTTTTAGGATATTTCTTAAGTTTATTATTATATAAATAACTCTCTTCTAGAGATGTTATGGGTTCGGAGTTCAAGATTCATAGTTCATTTCTTGTAAAGTCTTGACTGTTAATACTACTTTGAGCCTGGAAGCCACCTTTGAAGGAAGATTTTGCAGACACTTGATGTACTGAGTCTTTCTGGAACCTTAATACAAAGCAGAGGATTCTGAATCTGGTTTTACACAGTTTTGTGTTATCCTATAAGCTTTTCCAGTTATCAATCATTATGTTTTTCTTCATATGCTTGTGACTTATAGAGATATCTAGGTAGGAACAATTTGTGTCTCAATTGATTCCTATAAACTCCTGAAGTGATCATCTATTAAGAGAATGGATTAATGAACTATATGTTTAGCTAATCCCCTCTAATCAATAAATGATCTGAATCTTGTGTAAGCTTAAGTATACTTCCTTGAACCTTTGGAACATAGTTTAGAAGGTTTTCCAACTTATGATTGTTCTATTTTACAGTGTGGAAACTGTGATAACCATATTTTTTGTTGTCTTATACTCACCACTATTTTTTATCTATATCATTGTGTAATGCTTTATAGCAACCCTTTGTTGAAGTATTAATATAACCCAAAGGATTAATTACTTTAATTCTACATCTGTCTTCTTTCATTGGTCTTCCAAAAACTAAAACCAAAAACCCCAAAACAATTATTTTAGATGCTCTGACATTGGTAGCCTGACCTCCTACTATCTCAGAGGCACAACATCAGACTGGCGTCGTTGCCGGGGATTCGAATTTCATTTAAGTTTCCCTTCGGACAATAATATTCATTCATTCTTATCCTTTAAAGGTGAAAAAAGGTTTTAGAAAGGTTAAAATAATTCACCTAGGCGAATCCACACTCCCAAGTTGGCACCTTGTAAACATATCAGATCTCGTTCAGAAGCTGACATAGTTAAACCTCTGTCAGATCCTGAAAGGCTTCTGAGAAAAAAAAGTTCTAAAAGGGGACACCAACCATCTTCTTCTTCCTCTTCAGTCTTGCAGTCTGAAGAATTAGAATCATCTGACCCCTATAGTAATATCCCAGCTGATCCTGATTACTCCCATTTATCACCTAGGGTTGTTGAACTTCTAGATAAAGGAGTTGATTTTAAGTCAGCATACCTTATTCATTCATTAGAATCTCATCCAATACCCACACTACCATCAGGATCACCTAAAATTGAATCTAATTTGGGTTTCAATCTACCAGAATATAAACCCACAGATTTCATATCCCCTACCACCTATCATTTTCCTTCCATTTTTGACTGACCTGAAGCTTCTTCTTCCAAACAATCTGAGGAGACCTTTTCTATATATTCCAATCCTCTCATTGAAAAAAAAGAAGGTATTCCTTTACAGGTCCCAAAGTTAGTTCTTAGGACTCCTTTGAAGTCTTTCAGGTGATCTCCTCCTTCATCTCCTCCTTCACCTCCAACTAGTCCATCAACCCCCGAATCACCATCTTCTTCCTCTACTTCTTCTTCATCCTCTACGTCCACATAAACACCTCATACTCCAACTGGAAAAGCTCATACACCTCATGTACCTCATACACCACCTACTGTCATGGCTTTCCGACCTATTGTACAGACTAGATATGCTGCCTTAGTCTTACCTAATAACCTTGATGCATTCCCAGATGGATACTTAAAATACCTTCCCAAGTACAATGGAGAAACTGGTCCCTCAACCGAGGACCATCTTCAAGCTTTCCTTGACTTTGCAGACAACCTGAATATTGAACAAGAAAATGTTTATATGAGATTGTTTGTATAGTCACTTGAGGGAAATGTGAGGATTTGGTTTAGGCAGTTACCAGCAGCTACCATTAGAAATTCGGAAGAGCTTACAACCATATTTAAAAATCAATGGGGTGTGAAAAAGGATCCTCTTTACTTCCTCACAGAATTTGAAGAGCTTAAAAGGAGCTTCGATGAACCAATATTAGATTTGATCAAAAGATTTAATAAACTCTATCACAAAATGCTTGTTGATTGTAAGCCTCCTGTAGCAGCAACTAAGTCTAGATTTTCTAAGGCTTTTGACGATGACTTTGTTGTTATGCTACAAGAGAGAACTTCAAGAACTCTTGAAGATATGCAAACAAACACTATAGAAGTATAAGCAAATAGAGCAGCCTCAACTTCTTTAAAACTTAAGGAAGAAAATTCCCAAAGAAAACTCAAAACTGTTCAAGAAGCCTCTAGTTCCTCTAAGACTAAATCAGAAGACTCAAAAATAGATGAAATAACATCTCTTCTTAGAAACCTATCAAATAGGATTTCAAATATTGAGATTCAACCTAGAACAATACAACAAACAGTTTCTAGACCCCAAAATCAAAATCAAGGTCAATATAAAAGAAACCCACCACTACAAATTCTTCAGATACCCAACAATGATCATAAGGTTCCTACTCCTCTAGTAATAGATGACCAACAACCTGATGATAATACTATGACAATTACTGCAGATATTAATAGTATGGATTCATCTTCCAATCAAACAGCCATCATTCCTATCTCACAATAGAATCAGGTTCAAGAAGATCATGAAGCTTCACAAGTCTCTAAATATCATGCTTTCTCTGAATTTTTAATTGCAGAATTAAACAAGAGGTATGATCTTAGGCCTAGGCCTGGTCCTAGGAGACCTCCAAAGGAAACTCCAGTAATTGAACCGCATACCAAAACTGTTGAAGCTCAAACAACTCTTATTCAGCCCTTAGATCAGTCAATTGATACTACCCAAACTAGTAAAAACATTTTGACTACATTTAGTGTTGAAAAAGAATTAGAGAGGATTAAGATCCCAATTCCCCTATCATAACTTTCCAAAAACCCTGGTTACAAAAGCCAAGTCACAAAATGGATACAAAATACCTTGGTTGATGTTGAAGGTGATGTCATAAGTCTGCAAGATGAAAAACCAGCAGTAGTTTTTGGCCCTAGTTCAGACATGATAGATGAGATAGTGCCTCCTTTCTATGTAAATCTTAAAACAAATGATTCCATATTGTATAATTGTATGCTTGATTCAGAAGCATCACACAGCCTTATGCCAAAATCCATCATGGACCATTTGAAGCTCAACATAACTAAATCTTACCATGACTTGTACACCTAAAAGGGTGCCCTGCTGAAATTCCAGTGAAAAGTGTAGTACTTGACATTGTTGTCATAGATATCCCTCCCAAGTTTGGAATCCTGCTTTCTAGGTCTTGTTGTGCCAAATTAGGGGGAACTCTACAGATGGATATGTCATATGCTATTATTCCTGTTTATGGAGAGCAATTAATATTATATAGAGAAGTAAGATTTGTACATACTGTTTGTAAGACTGACCAACCAAGAAACCATCCAATTTATGCAATAGATCAAGACTTTGGTTGTTTTCAAGTCACTTCAAACCAACATAAAACTCAAGCCAAAATTGAAGAGGTAGTTGAAAGTCCTGAACCGAACCAAACTGATATTTGGAAACTATTCTTTGATGGCTCTTGCACAAAAGATGGGACAGGAGCTAGAGTAGATTTAATTTCACCTGAGAAAAAAAAAAAAAAAACAAAAACAAAACAAAAAAAAAAAAAAAATAAATATATATATATAATATATATATATATATATATATATAAATAAATAAAATTAAATAAAATTAAATAAATAAAATAAAATAATAAATAAATAAATAATAATAATAATAATATAATAAATAAATAAATAAATATAAATAAAAAATAAAAAATAAATAAAAAAAATAAAAATATAACCCAATCATGTAAATTAGACTTCGAAGTTACCAATAATGTTGCTGAATATGAAGCTTTCCTTTTAGGATTGCAATCAGCCAAAAGCTTAAAAGTTCAAAGCTTAAGTGTTTTTACTGATTCAGAGCTTATTGTTAGGCAAGTAAGGAATGCTTGCCAAACAAAGCACCCTAGACTTAGGTCCTACCGAAATGAAGTATGGGATTCAGTTGAAAACTTCTTTGATGCTTTCAATTTGACTCATATTCCCAGAGATCAGAATATTTATGTAGATGCCTTAGTTGTCTCTGCTAGTTCTTTTAAAATCCATTATCATACTGATGTACTCTATCAGATACAAGTCAAATATAGGCCATCTATCCCAGATAATCTGAAACATTGGCAAATATTTGAAGATGATGAACAGTTGAAATCATTTCTACAGGTAATAGATGATTTTTCATTTCTACTAATTGATGAAGATAGAACTGAAACAAATGAAAATGCAGATGGAAATGATACTTCAGATTTTAAAACCCAAATTTCCAATCACGACATTATACAATTATCTAATAATTTTATTCCAAAAGGACTCATTCCTTTAGAAAAAATATTTGATCAAAATGATGTTTTTCAAAACCCACAGTCCCTTTCTTCAGAAGATGACATAGAAGAGATTAACGTTGTAACTGATGAAGATATTAAAAATGTTAAAATATGTGCATCGCTAGACCCTGAAATCAAAGCTCAATATCTTAAATTGCTGCAAAATTATAAGGATGTTTTTGCTTGGACTTACACTGATTTAAAGACCTATGATACCTCGTTAATATAGCATAATATTCCATTGAATCCAGAAGAAAAACATTATCAACAAAAACTTAGAAGGATAAATCCAGCCCTTCTACCCACTGTAGAAAGGGAAATTAAGAAAATGCTAGATGCTTAGATCATCCTCCCTCTTAGATATTCTAATTGGGTTGCAAATCTAGTTATTGTTAGAAAGAAAAATGGAGAAATAAGACTCTGTGTGGATTTTAGAAATTTGAACAAGGAATCATTAAAAGATAATTATCCTTTGCCCAAAATGGATCAGTTGCTTCAAATGGTTTCAGGAGTACAAAGACTTTCTATGCTTGACGGTTTTTCAAGTTACAACTAGGTAAATGTTTATGCAGCAGACATAGAGAAGACAGCCTTTACTACACCCTAGGGTACATTCATGTTCGCAAGGATGCCATTTGGCTTAAAAAATGCTGGAGCAACTTTTCAGAGAGCTATGGACATCGCTTTTATGGGTCAGGTAAATAAATTTGTGGTTATTTATCTTGATGACATAACTGTTTTTTCTAAATCTGATCAGAAACATTTAAAGCACTTGATGAAGGTTTTTGACAAGTTCAGAAAATTTGGAATATCATTGAACCCAAAGAAGTCCTTGTTTGTTGTCAAAGAAGGAAAACTGTTGGGCCATATAATTTCAAAGGAGGGAGTAGTAATTGATCCCAAACGAGTATCATCCATTGAAACATTAACCTTACCTAGAAGCACGAAGGAGATTCAAGCTTTTCTAGGCAAGATTAATTTTCTAAGGAGGTTTATTCCAAATTATGCAGAGATTGTAAAAGACATAACTGACATGCTCTGAAAGGACCATGAAGTCAAATGGACTCCCACTTCTAGGCATGCATTTGAACAAATAAAAAAGGCTATCTCTGAAGCTCCCACCTTAGCCAGCTCTGATTATACTATGCCATTTAGTATTTTCTCTTTTGCCTCTGAAACAACCCTTGTTGTTGTTCTATTACAGAAAAATGAAGATTCCCATGACCAACCCATAGCCTTTTTTAGCAAGGTTATGAGAGATGTTGAGCTTAAGTATGACATCATTAAGAAGCAAGCCTAAGCCCTAATTCAAGCGTTGAAATCATTCAGAATGTATGTCTTACATTCACCTATTACTATTTATGTCCCTAATAATGATGTGAAAATTGTCTTAACCCAACTAGACACTGATGGGAAAAGAGGTAGATGGATCACTCAAATTCTGGAATTTGATCTAACTATCAAACCTACCAAGCTAGTAAAAGGTCAAGGATTAGCCAAGCTTCTAGCTGAATCCAACTGCAAAGTATTTGGAATCAATTTTGTTTTATAAATACAAGGGGAGAATCCAAGAACCTTCCCTACATCCTAAAGGGAAGAATCCACAAGAACCTTCCTTTCATCCTAAAGGGGAGAATCCACAAGAATCTCTACCTTCTTAGCAAATCAGTCCTATACACATTGATGAAAAATTCTTGTTGTCAAACTGGTATCAAGATATTGTAAATTTCTTGATTCATTTTGAGCGTCCAGCATCATTCTCCAAAACCCTGTGTAGAACCCTTAAGTTGAAATCAGTCAAGTATTGCATTATAAATGCAAATTTATACTGGAAATATCCACTAAACATTTTGTTATTATGTTTAACAGAATCAAAAACTGAAGGAATCATTGATCAGTTTCATACGGGATTTTGTAGGGGACATTATGCTTGGAGAGCAATAGCATACAAGATTTTGAGGGGAGGATTTTATTGGCCTACATTGTTCTTGCAAGTAGGGGCAAAGATCAGAGGTTGTGTTCCTTGTCAAATGTTTGCTGGTAAACAAAAATTAGCAGCTCTTCCACTCGTTCCATCAATAGTTTCATAACATTTTTCTCAATGGGGATCAAATTTTATTGGAGAAATTCACCCCACTTCAAGTGATCAGCATAGATGGATTCTCACTGCAACAGACTACTTTATTAAATGGGTGGAAGCCATTTCAGTCAAAAATGCCACTGATGCAGTAGTAATTAAGTTTATTGAGAAGAATATATTATCTAGATTTGGTTGTCCAACTCAAATTGTCACTGACAATGCAACATCTTTTTCTAGTGTTAAAATGATTGACTTTTGCCAGAAATATCATATTCTATTACATCATTCAACTCTATATTACCCTCAAGGTAATGGCCTTGCAGAGTCATCAAACAAGACTCTGGTAAAGGTAATCAAAAAGACTCTAGCTGATCATATGAAGAGTTGGGATTCACATTTGATTTATGCAGTATGGGCAAACATATCAACTGGCAAATCTCCTTTTCAGTTAGTCTATGGAAAAGATGCAATCTTCCCTACCAGTTTGGCCTTCCCTGTTTTAAAATTCCCGCAGGATTCAACAGATGAACCTAATGATTTTTCAAGAAGGATAAATCAGATTATTGAACCTAATGAAAACAGAGATGAAGTTCAATACAAATTGATGAAATATCAAAATAATATGAAGACCTTGTTTGACAGAAGTGTCAGGGAAAGGGACTTTAAGGAAGGTGATCTAGTTCTAAGATGGGATGCTAGGAGAGAAGAGAAAGGAAAGCATGGAAAATTTGACAATCTATGGTTTGGACCTTTAGCAATTGCTGAAGTGAAGGGTAACAACACTTTTGTGTTGTAGAATCTTGAGGGGCTATACTCCACTTATCCTGTAAATGGAAGGTTTCTCAAACATTACATTCAATACTAAGAAGTTGAAATAGATTTCATTGTAAATACTCTAGTTTTCTTTACTTTTCAAGATGTCAATGTGATTTTCTTACAGCAAGGAATCCATAACCCGAGGAGAAGGCACATGGATCTGCAAGTTCTTTGCATTCTACAGGAGAAAACAGTCCCTAGTTGGAGCCAATGTTGTAGCATTTTTTGGTTTTGATAAGATAGAATATTTGAAAAAATGTTAAGCTAGGATATGGACATAAAAATAGTGAATAAAATGTTAGTAAAAGAAATATCTTGATAATGATGTCCATATCAAAGAAAATGTTAGGCTGGATGCTCTAAAAAATCAAGGCAAAAAGAAAATGTTAGGTTAGAAAGAAAAGAAAACAAATAAATTCTGAAAGTGAGCAAGTCTAAATGCCACTACTATTTTTCTACAAAATAATTGTTGTGTGCATCTTGCCTAAATGCCACAACCCATGACAGTCAAACATTTTAATCTTGACTACTTCATGCTTTAAATTTGATGTTATAGTTAGTGAATAAAGATTTGGCCAAACTGTTTAATCTTGGCAGATCAATAGTTAGGTAGAGAATAATAAGGTGCTCATCAGTTTAATCTGAGCCCTTGGATTGATATAAGGTTAGAACTAGATAGTTTCCTACTTTAAAAGAAAATGTATAAAGGTTTGCTAGCTTAAATGCACCCATTAAGTGAAGAAAAATGATAGAATAAGCACAAGGTAAGTAGAGAAAGGTTGCAGCAGTTTGATTATTGATTGGACAAAATGTACATTTATCATGTTTTTGTGTCCATGACGCAATTACACAAGGCAAATGAAGGTCTACTAGATCGATTAATCAACTTCCCATTCATCCCTATATTCACTAATTTCCCCTTCCCACCTTTATACATTCATATTCATTCATTTTCCACTAAGAACCCCTTTTCCTAAGGTCAAAACCCTTTTTGCCTAGGAAAAGTAAAAATGCCATGTAAAATCCCTTTTTACATGAAAAACCCACAAAAATATGTTTCCCTAAGTATTGATGCACATATGAAAAGCAAATAAACCATTAAAAAGCATAAATACTTAGTGAATTTCCCTTTTTCTGCTCACATTCCATATTAACACTGACTATAGTATTAAGCCCTTTTTCCCTTTCCCGTATATATTAATCCCTTATTAAAATACCCCGAAAGCCCTTTAGTTTTATTAAAAACTATGTATTTTCATATCGCATCGCATTGGCGGAATCACAAGCCTTTTTACATGCATTACTCCCCGCATTGCAAACTCCGATTGCGATATGCGATGGGAAGCCCAGACCCGACGCTATATATATATCGCAATCTATTCCCATATCGCGTCCACCTCCATCGCAAAGTCCCCGCTATTACATATATCCTCTACATTGTGATAAGCGATGCATGATAGACCCGACTCATTATATATCATAGTTCATACCACATCGCATCCACCCTCATCGCAAGTCCCGTCCAATGTATACACCCTCCGCCTTTGTGATATCCGATATCTGATGGACCCGGACCCAACGACATTCATCCACCTGATTCCATAAAGTTTCAAATCCGCCATACATTGTTTTTCGAAGGATTTATTCGTTAAATCGTTTTTATGATTTTTAACAAAGAACCAACTCCAATTGCGATAAGTGATAAGCCTAGACCCGATGTTGATATCCGCCCGAATTAATAAATTTTTAGGTTCGCCACATATGCGTTTTGCAAAGTTTTTCTTTGTTAAATCGTTTTTTTATGATTTAAACAAAGAAATAGCTAAACCTCCATTTAACCCCGCTAAGAGCAATTTTAACCATAATACAACCATTTCTGCCAATTTTTATCATTCGTACCCTTCGTAGTCCTTCTTCACTCCACCACCGTCCGATCTAAGCCTTCAAATCTAACGGCCTTCAGAGATTTCGGGTTAGCTATCGATACGGGCATTACCCACCCGAAAAGCGGTTTTTCCACCATCCTCCATTGCTATGTGTCAGGTTCTAGTTATTTTGGGTGACTCCTCCCCAAAACCGCCCGTGCCTCATAAGCGATGAGATGAAAACCGCCTTCCGCAAAATGAAAAATGGTTACTATTCACTATTGTGCCATATTTCAAAGGAAAACTGTTTTTCCCATTTAAACGCCAAAATGACCATTTTTGCTCTATTTGTGTGTTTTGCATAGCGAAGCCCTAATAAGCCTCTGCGACCATTAAAGCCATTGTTTACCTTCCAATATGCCCCAAACTCTTTCCGATATCCTTTAAAAGCTCAATAAAGCCATTGAAGACCTCATTTGTCACCTTGTTTTTCTTAATGATTTCTGTGTTTTTGCAAGGAAAAACTGTTGTTCCAAGTTTACAAACAAAAAGGTTGCATAACAGTTTGAAGACAAATATGAGCGATTTACTGTGAAAAACACAGTAAAAACCTCAAGCACACAATAAAGGTAGAAAGGAGCACAGTAAAGGTCACTCAGCCAAGTCAAAGCATATTAAACAGAGTTTAAAGCAGTATCATGTAAAAAGGTTAAATGAAGCAATCTGCCAGCGTGAAGGATACCAACAATCAATCAACCAAAAGGGAAAAATATCATACAAAAAGCCAGCATAGCCTGAATAAAGGGGATAGCAAGAAGTAGTTCAGTAGTTGCCCCTATCTTCTTGCATGAAGATCTTTACTTTCCTAGAATAAATCTTAATCAGTTTTAGGATATTTCTTAAGTTTATTATTGTATAAATAACTCTCTTCTCGAGATGTTATGGGTTCGGAGTTCAAGATTCATAGTTCATTGCTTGTAAAGTCTTGACTGTTAATACTACTTTGAACCTGGAATCCACCTTTAAAGGAAGATTTTGTAGACACTTGATGTACTCAGTCTTTCTGGAACCTTAATACAAAGCAGAGGATTCTGAATCTGGTTTTACACAGTTTTGTGTTATCCTGTAAGTTTTTCCAGTTATCAATAATTATGTTTTTCTTCATATGCTTATGACTTATAGAGATATCTAGGTAGGAACAATTTATGTCTCAATTGATTCCTATAAACTCCTGAAGTGATCATCTATTAAGAGAATGGATTAATGAACTATCTGTTTAGCTAATCCCCTCTAATCAATAAATCATTAGCATCTTGTGTAAGCTTAAGTATACTACCTTGAACCTTTGGAACGTAGTTTAGAAGGTTTTCCAACTTATGATTGTTCTGTTTTACAGTTTGGAAACTGTGATAATCATATTTTTTGTTGTCTTTTACTCACCACTATTTTTTATCTATATTACTATGTAATGCTTTATAGCAGCCCTTTGCTGAAGTATTAATATAACCCAAAGGATTAATTACTTTAATTCTACATCTATCTTCTTTCATTGGTCTTCCAAAAACTAAAACCAAAAACCCTAAAACAGTTATTTTAGATGCTCTGGCATTGGTACCCTGGCCTACTACTATCTCAGAGGTACAACAAGATGGAAGCGATCCAGACAATCGACACCTTCCTCTTTAGGAATGAGAGTGGGGAAGGTGGCATTAAGAGATTTTAAAACAGTTTTGTTGATTCAGGAGTCTTCCATGAGAGCATGAACTACCTCTTTTAAGAAAGACCAACATTCTTTATAAAAATCAATATTGAATCCATCAAATCAAGGGGCTTTCCCGTTGGGCATGGACATTACAACCTCCTCCACCTCTTGCATTTTTTATGAACAATGTAAACTTTGAAACGGGAACTGTAAACTCAAAACGAGGACTCTAGCCAAAAAAACCCCGAAAAAAACATCAAAAACAGTGCTAAAAACGAAAAGTGTATATACTAGAACAATGTTTTTATTTTTTAGACGTCAATTTTGAACATGTTTTAAAAATGGCAATGACTACAAAATTTTCTATGAAATTTTCGTACAAAATATAGCTTCAAAACGAAAGTGATGATATTGGAACAATGATTTTTTTTTAGGGTCAATTTTCAAAATTTAAAAAAAAAATGCTAGTAAAACCAAATTTTTATGTGCCAAACAAAGTTGTTTATGAGGAAAAAAACACATTAATGATTTTGGTAGAATATCATTTTTCTTTCCTAAGTATAAATTCAACATGTTTTCAACCATAACATGCTAGATACAAAAAAAAAATGAAATTCTTTCAACTATAAAATTAAAAAACCATGACATTATGAACAAATTACATCACTAAATGAATACAAAATTCATTATTTGTATATTGAATAAAACATACATTATATCCCTAATTTAATATTTCATTGTAGATATTTTAAACAATAAAATTTATCATAATTAAGACATATAATCCAACAACATAAAAATGTCTCATAACTTCTCATTTAGCACCATATGGAAATCATTAATTTTATTTGAAGATACAATGCATACATCACTTATATAAACTGTCTTAAACAATTATTCAAAATCATTCATATTTTCTTGCACACCATCAGAATTCACATCTTCAAATGAGTGACTGGATACTGACGAAGATGTTCCATATTCTTCTCTTTCATCAACTAGTGCCCCATCTGAGTCCACATGCATGCCCAACATTTCAGGTTTCAAAATTATTCTAAATCTACGACTGGTTTTAGCAGACTCCCATGTCAACATTGTTCCTTCTAGTAACAACCTTTTCAGAATCTCTATCATCTTGAAGCGAAGAAATCCTCTCTTTGTTAAATTGAAGTCATAAACAAGTATGTCAACATCCTCCAATTTTAATATGTCTGTGCGGTGGCGATTTATATTTGTACCCTTTCTTTTTCTCTTTCTGCCATTTTTTTGTCAACTACCATCTCTGGCTTGTACACACCATTGAATGGGTGTGTATTTGTTGCCTAATGTACTTCAACACTTGTAACATCCTCATTTTCTGTAAAGACCTTTATAACTTTAGCAACCCAGAATGGATAGCCATTGGGATCTCCATCTGCTAGCACTACAATCATGCAACCCTCCTTAATATCTTGTACTGAACCCCTGTAAAGGTCTTCCATGCATTCACGTTGTGCACGAGATCTTCTGGAACCAATATACATCTCTCTTTCCGCTGCCTATGAAGAATTAATACCTTGAGATTGTTGTTGTTCAACAATGTTTATTTCCTCATTTTCATTCGACACATTTTGTGGCCAAATAAATGGATTTTTCAAAGGTATATCTTCATTTGTTGTTGTTGAAATGATATCACTTTGATTATTGAAAAATGACTCCCACCAAACTGAATCAGCAATGTCAAAGTACTCATATGTATATTTAATACATTTTTTAATTTTTCTAGGCAATCAGAATAATTTATATGTCTGTTCTGTCTGTGTGCATTCTGAACTTCATCAACTGATTGTAATAACAATATTTTTGATGCAAATATTGGGTGATCTGGAATGAACTTCAAAAATTGCAAACCTGATGACGGTGCCCATTCTGTAGTAGTTGAATACTTCTTGCCCGATATTAGTGTTTTCCCATCAATTTTTTTTATACGAAATTGATGTTGGAAGCTAATATCATTAAGTTGTTCAATTCATTTCCCCTCACCATATGATCCTAGAATAAACCTTCGCATGTCAACAGTTTCTTCCAACACTTCAAAAGCAGGCTCAGGCATGTATGATTTCTTAATACATTCAATTAGTGATGGCAAGCTCCCAACTTCCTTCCTCCTCAATGTGACTGAAAAACGACTGAACATCTGGTCAATATGGTCATGAGTGTGCCCAAGAAGAAGGAAACCAACATTTACCTTTTGAAAAACTCTCAATTCAACAAGCATGTTCAGATACCCAAAAACGACCTGATTTTTGTTTTCACGGCAAGTGTTGTCCAATTGTAGATACAAAACTTCAGGAAGATTACCAGACCAATGAGAAATCACATCATGAATTATAGTTATGGTCAGATTTGCATCATTATGAATATTTGGAGCTGTGAAGTACACCCTTGGCAACATTTT
>APFE031365432.1:126039-137156 GCA_000404065.3 Pinus taeda
AGCAAACCTATAATTTAACCAGTCAACAATTTATAATTAGATAAATGAAACGTTTACATATCAAATTTACTGTTTCAAAGTTTTTTTTTATCCATCACCTTTGTTAATGTAAATTAATGAACTTAATGTTTTAATTTTAATTTAAAATATTTTATTTCTTTTTTTATTGTTAAATATTATTAATTAATTTTTAGAAAGATATCAACATACACAACAAATAACAAATAGATTGGGGTAGCATGATCCGGATTTTCCACAGTATTATGTTCATTCTGTTGATGTTTCGAACCTCAAAGGGGGTCCATCATCACGACCTTTTTAGAATATGAATGATAGTTTCTTGAGAAAAGAATCTTCCGACCAAAGTGTATATATACTACAGGTCAGCATTTCTTCTTTCAATTTTTATCCTTAAGATTTCGAGAAGACATATCTCATTCAAGGGGGTCCATCATCACGACCTTTTTAGAATATGAATGATAGTTTCTTGAGAAAAGAATCTTCCGACCAAAGTGTATATATACTACAGGTCAGCATTTCTTCTTTCAATTTTTATCCTTAAGATTTCGAGAAGACATATCTCATTCCATGTATCCCCTCCGTACAGAGAAGTTATGTTAGACTTTAAGCTTTTGTGGTAATTTTTCGGGGTTGCATGATCCAGATTCTACACAGTATTATGTTCATTATGTCGAAGTTTCGAACCCCAAAGGGAATCCATCATCAGGGTCTTTTTAGAATATGAATGATAGTTTCTTGAGAGAAGAATCTTCCAACCAGAGTGCATATATACTGCACGTCAACAGTGCTTTTTTCAATTTTTATCCTTAACATTTCGAGAAGATAGATCTCATTCCATGTATCCCCTCCTTACAGAGAAGTTATGTTAGACTTTAAGCTTCTTTGGTAGCTTTTTAGAATAGCATGGTCCAAATTCTCCACAGAAGCTTAAAGCCAAACAAATAAATTATTGATTTTAAAAAATATCAACATCCACAACCAATAGATGAAGATAAATTATAAATGAGAACCACAACCACATAAAATGTACAACATTAAAAATAACTTTTATAATTATTTGGTAACATTTTCATAAGGAGTATTATAACCTATTTATAACCTTTATAATGGTCTAATTACTCAAACAAAAAAATATATAAAATTACAGTAAATAACGAGTTTTATAATCTTTTATTAGATTTAGAATATAAAATTACAGTAAATAATGAGTTTTATAATCTTCTATTAGATTTAGTAATAATTCTTATAACTATTTTATACCCGAGAAAGAAATAATACAAAATTAGGCCCAACGTGTTCATACATGTAGCTTGAACGAGAGGCGGATTAGAAATTTGTTAGTGTAAGCTAATGAATTTAATGTTTTACTTTTAATTTAAAATATTTTTTCTTTTGTGAATGTTTAATATATTATTATTTTTAAAACTAGATCAACATACACAACAAATAGATGAAGACAAATAATTATCTTAACACTATTTATAAATGAGAATCAGAGAAAAAGTCCAAGAATTAGACATTAAAAATAACTTCTATAATTATTTAATAATCTTTTTATAACTAGTATTATGATCTTTTATAAGTTTTATAATTATCTAATTACTAGAACAAAAAATAATATCAAATTACAGTAAATGAATTTTATAATATTTTATTAGATTTAGTAATGAGTCTTATAACTATTTTATACCCGAGCAAGAAATAATATAAAGTTAGACACAACGGGTTCATACATGTACAAGATCCTTACCAGTGCAATCTAAATACACATGAATATTACTTTTAAATATGGAAATGGAGATGTCGTCATATGGTTTTTTTTCAACCCCTTTATCTCTAATTAAGATTAACCTTAATCATTGCAACCATTTTCCTAAACAATTTCGACATCTACCTACCCAATAGACAACTTGATTAACAATTAAAACTCTAGACACAACGGGTTCATACATGTTAAAGATGCTTACCATTGCAATCTAAATACACATGAATATTACTTTTAAATATTGAAATGGAGATGTCATCATATGGTTTTTTTTTTAACCCCTCTATCTCTAGTTAAGATTAACCTTAATCATTGCAACCATTTTCCTAAACAATTTAGACATCTACCTATCCAATAGACAATTTGATTAACAATTAAAGCTCTAGACTAATCATGTTTACCATGGGATTTTAATAATATCTACTCTAAATATTATACAATGTAATTATAATTCTACAAATTTATTGCAAGAGTATTCTATTAATTGGAATCATAATTTTATAAATTTATTGCATAAATATTCTATTCATTATTATAGAGTAATATGAGATGTTTGATATTTTGGAAAGTGAAAACCATTTACTATATATAGTTAAATGTCAATCAATCAAGACATTTACACCTAATATGGAAATGATGATTCAAATCATATGATTTTAAATTCTAATCAATCATAGAGAATTCCACCCAAGATGGAAAAGGGATATTGTTTGATATTTTGGAAAATGAAAATCATTAATTTTATTAGTGATTGTTGCACATTTTCTTAATTTCAAAATAAATATCCATCAATAAATTTATTGCAAGAATATTTTATTAATTGTTTTCATAATTTTATAAATTTATTGCATGAATATTTTATTCATTAAGAATGGTTGCATATAAAAATCAATGAAAATAAAAATTATTAAACAAAATGTCATTCAAAGCTAGAAGATAAAGGAGAAATCACTTACATTATGCCAAATTTAGAGATTCTATAATCTTGTCAACATAGATTGTCTCTTAATCTTTAAAGATGATCTTTTATGATGTAGAGTGAATATTGTTTTGGATTTTAAGAAAAATGTAATCATAATTCTATAAATTAATTGCAAAAATATTCTATTAATTGTAATAGTAAATTTATAAATTTATTATATAAATATTTTATTCATTATTATAGAGTAATTTGAGATGTTTGATATTTTGGAAAGCTAAAATCATTTACTATAAATAGTGATTGATGTACTTTTTTTTTAATTTCATTATAAATGTCAATCAAACAAGAGATAGTTACACACAATATGGAAATAAAGATTTCAATAATACAATTTTACATTTATACCCTTTTTTCACATAGATAATTGCAATCAATTACTATATATCAATCAAGAGATAGTTGCACCCAATATGGAAATTAACCATTGGAGCCATTTTCCTAAATAATTTCAACATCTACCTACCTAGTAGGCAACTTTATTAACAATTAAAGCTCCAGATTAATCACTTTTACCATGACATTTTAATAATATCTAATCTAAATGTTATACTATGTCTCAATTTTTGTTTAAAATTTTTATTGATTTTGAAAAATAACAAGAATTGTGTCGTAATTTAGTTAGAAGAAATATAATGAATAGTGAAATATAATATGATTATGTACATCTTGTCAAAATATAATTACTTATAATTAAATATATATATTTTAAATTATATAAAAACATGTTCATATGAATAATCATCAATTAGTAAACAAAATGTAATTCAAACCTAGAAGATAAAGAGAAATCACTTACATTATCTCAAATTGAGAGATTTTATAATCTTTCCAACATAGATTACCTCTTAATCTTTAAAAATGGCCTTTTATGGTGTACAATGAATGTTGTTTTGGATTTTAATGATTAGAACATTGTAATCATAATTCTATAAATTTATTGCAAGAATATTCTATTAATTGTAATCATAATTTTATAAATTTATTGGATAAATATTTTGCTCATTATTATAGAGTAGTGTGAGATGTTTGATATTTTGGAAAGTGAAAATCATTTACTATATATAGTGATTGTTGACTGAGAGGCTTCTCGGAGCGCGGAGCGGACCACCATGGCGACCACTGAGTTGCGTGCACGTTCCCATGGCGACCAACCAGCGATCTCCCCTCGTCTAACCTCCCCGTGACAGCTGGTTTACGCTCCATCGCAGGTAATACCACTCATCAACCTGTTTGCTACCAGGTTTGACATCTGTCTCTCTATTACACCTCCTTCGTCCCATGTTTCATCTACTTAATCTCTGAACTCGTCGGTGCTCCGTTTTCGGGCACTCTCGCCTGTCGCCCCTGTGGGCGACTCTCTTTCACACCTCTATGCATATCCTTTTAGCTCTTGTTACTGCGTCACTCGGCCGCTCTCATCCAAGACTTCTGTCCCTGCACACAATGGTCGCTCGCGTGGTTTCAGGTCCGTCTCTCGCTCTCGCGCTCAACATCTCTTCCTTTTTTGGCTCTAACCTCATTTAGATTGTCTCGTTTTTGGCTTTTATTTACGAAAACGTTATGTTATGATGTTATTTTCTTGTGCATTTTTTAGAATCAGAGGCTAATACAACAGCCACTGCTCTGGTCTGTTTTCTACGATTTTTAAGACGTTAAGCTTTACCGTCTCCACAGCTCTGGACTTTTCTATCCAACAGCTCTTGTTTTTTACTTAACCATGAATTTGTTTCAGCTTCTAAAGGCGCAATTCTCCTTCTACAAACCATGTAAGGATATCAGATTTAAGTTTGGTAACTGGTGGTGCATCTTCCAGCTCTACTGTTGCTGCTTCTCACGCTGCTCTTCCCCTGCCATATAGCCGCCCTCCCGCTGTTTTGGTGCCGGATTACCTTTTTCCGACGCCAGTTTTTTCTTTCAAAATTTGCCTGGACCTGTCCTCCCTGCCATGCATTTACCATTTCCAGCCGTCCTCCTCTCCCTTTTTGGATAATGGCGGCCTGATGACGTCTCTTTTTGCCCCTTTTATCCCATCCCGAGACTTCCTATCCTGTCCCTGACAGCACTTCCGCCTGACATTCCTTCTCGACCCTTCCTTTTATGTCCCTGTAGCTACAACGTCTTTTCCGCCTATCTTTCTCTCCAGGTTCTCTTTCTCTTGGCACGTATGGAGGGTGGCTCTGACTCTGCCGCCACTGAGGCTCTTATTAAAGCCACATTAGATGCGGAACAGGCCTGGCTGAACGGCTCCAATGGCGGGGACTGGCAAGATACTCTGTACGATGTGGCCATTAAACCATCCTGTGCGACCTCAGACCGTCCTCTCCCTCGGCGACCCCCTCACAAACCCCATAAGCCTGTCAAGATCATTGCCCCGCCTCCAGCTCTCAAAATGGACTATGCTCATCTTTCTGACCGCATTGACAGCCTTCAACACCTTGCCCTCATTGGACGCTGGCACTTCCCCACTATGAATGACCCTGATATGCGTCAATGGCTCGCCTCTCACTAGAAACCTGTCATTGGATACACCCCGGTCATCTCTAATCTGATGAAAGGATGGCTCTGTTTTCACTTCCTTGCTGCCGGTGATGCCGAGGCCATCTTAAAAAAACCGTGGGTACACAAACGCAGCTTCCTCGCCCTCTCCCGATGGTACCTTGGCTTTGACCCTTTATGTAACACTCCGACCAACAACCTCATATGGGTGAAGTTGCCAAACCTTCCCCTCGAATTCTGGTCACAGGAAACTATGGAGGAGATCGGAAATGCGATTGGGCGTTTCGTCTACGTGGACCCCTGGTGCACTGGGGAAAAGGATAAGAGAATCTCGTGGATTCTCATTGAGAAATCATATCGGGGTGGATATCCCGAGTATCTGGAGATCGACTGGCGAAACCTCCACATTCAACAGCGACTTGACTATTGGGGGATCCCCTTCCGCTGTGCTACCTATCACCACACACGTCACCTGCTGAAACATTGCCCACACCTTCAGCACTCCCACCCTCGCCGCCCCCTTCGCCGCTCTGGCCCCCCCTCCTCATCAAAACCTCTCCCCCCCCATTATCCCCCCATCTCACACCTCCCTGCCACCTCATGCGACCCCCTTATTCCCCACCCTCGACCCCCATCCCATCCCGCCCCCTCCACTCATTCTCCCCCGTTCCCCCCTGCCCCCCCATTCCCGAACCCGGACAACCCCGCTGCTTATTCCCTCCCCCACCCCTCTATCCATCAAGGATTTCTCTTTCAACATTTCCCCCATCCCCATTACCTCCTCTTCCCCCTCTCCAGACAAGACCCTTCTCTCACAACTCAAAGGAAAGGGCATCTGTAACTCCGTTACTCCAGCCAACTCCCCCACGTCTTCCCCCATTAACCAACTTGACAGCGACCTGGAAATATTCCTCTCCCGTAAATCCCTTGAACTCGAACCCCTCACCATCCACAAACCCCCTGCTCCCGGCTCACCTTTCTTCAGCCCGGAATCGGCTAAAAACATCATTGTTAGAAAGAAATCTCGCGGAGGCAGCAGACACTTCCGGGGCCGAACCACTGTCACTGAACACGGCGTCCAGAACCTCTCTCTCATTGATGTTCCCATCCACAACCTCTCTGCTTCACAGCCCCTTAGAGCAAATCTGGCTGGCGAGCCTTCCAAATGAATTTCATCATCTCTCTGAACATCCGGGGCCTCGGCGTTGACCCCAAATTCTTAACGCTCAGGGACTACTTCCGCTCCTCCCATCCAAGCATCATCCTCATACAGGAGACTATGCGCTCTCGCGAGGCCTCCCTCACCTACTTCAGAAAGCTTCTTCCTTCCTGGCACATGGCGGCCATAGATGCCGATGGCCTCTCTGGTGGACTTGCGACCCTCTGGGACCCCTCCCGGGTCAGAGCAAAGGCTTACAAATGCTTTGTTGGTATCTTTATTTCTGCTGCTGTCAGAGGCATTGACATCCCTCTGAACATCCTCAATTTATATGTGCCCTACAGGAACAAGACCCATTTTTGGTCATTTTTCTTCTCCTCTGTTGTATTTGAGATAGAACATCTGATAATTGCAGGTGATTTTAACCTCACATTAAATTCAAATGAATGCTAGGGACCATGCAGACACCTCCACTCTCTGGCAGAATCTTTCAAGAACGAACTCCTCAATCACAATATCATCGACATTGCCCCACGCGAGCTGCTGCCTACTTGGTCAAACGGCAGGACTGGCCGCGCCTTCATCGCCAAGCGTATTGACAGAATCTTAGCTCATGCGAGTGTCATTGATACACTGGGCATGCCACGTCTCACCATTGATAATGTCATGGTTTCAGACCACCGTCCCATCGTTCTTACCTGGCTGGACCGCGGCGGAAAAAAGGGATATCCCTTCAAATTTAATTGCACACATCTTCAAGACCCTGCCTTCGATGAACTCATCTCCTCTACATGGGCACGGGTATCAGCTGACCAGCCTACTCTTCCTCTTTGCCACAAGCTCCGGGCACTAAAAAACTCTGTAAAGATTTGGGAAGCAGGAAAAAAAAACAGGAACGGGCAGCTCTTCTCCTCATCCAATAGGAGATCGACCACATCATGAGGCTGTCTGCCATCACACCCCTCACTTTTGACTTGAGGACCCGCATTCATACGCTCGAGGGCAAGAGATCTGCCATCCTAAAGAAGCAAGAGGCCTCCTGGCGACTCAAAAGTCGGGCCACTTGGCTGCGCGCGGGGGACAAAAATACAAAAATTTTTCACAAATTTGCCTCCTTTCGCAGATCCAAGAATGCCATTTGGCAAATCAAGAATGAACATGGCGACATATTTGTCTCCCAGCACGACATCTCCAGGGAGGTTGTCTCCCATTTTCAGGCTCAGTTCACGCGCAGGCAAAATGTTGATTTTATGGACTTCCTGTGGGGCATTGACTTGGCGCCCACCATTTTCGATGAATGCGCAAATGATGTCATTTTCCATTCAGTTACTGAAGAGGAGCTCCTCCGCACCATGAAGTCTTTCCAAAAGGATAAGTGCCCTGGACCTGATGGATGGACCATTTATTTTTTTCTCCATTTCTTTGACATCTTCAAGGAGGACATCCTTTCCATGGTTGAGAATTCCAGAACTTCTGGCGCCATACACCCGCATAATTCCTCCACGCTGATAGCTCTGATTCAAAAGAACGTTGATCCTGAAACGTTCAAGGACTTCCGCCCGATCTCCTTATGCAACATCACTTTCAAGATCATTACAAAGATCATTGCAGAACGTATCAATGGTTATCTGGCCGCCTCCCTGTCACAAGACCAATACGCCTTCCTACACGGTAGGAACATCCTGGACGCTGTGGCAAACACTCAGGAATGCCTCTTTTCCCTCCATGCCCGTCAACAGGCTGCGGCTATCATGAAAATTGACCTTCACAAGGCCTTTGACTGCATCGACTGGGGTTTCTTGGAATGCCTGCTGGCGAAGATCGGTTTAAGCCCACAAAATATCCGATGGATCAGGGCATGCTACTCCAATGTCAATTACGCAGTCATTGTCAATGGACTCCCTACCCCTTTCTTCTAGGCTCAACGCGGTCTGCGCCAGGGCTGCCCTTTGTTGCCCCTGCTGTTCATTCTTGTGATAAATACATTGAGCCTCCACATCAACAGAGCTGTGGCCGAGGGACAAATTAAAGCGATCAATATTTGCCGACAGGTTCATTTATCTCACAACCTCTTCGTAGATGATGTTCTCCTGTTCGCTATGCTCTATCGACCCTCTTGGATCTGCTTTAAGGCCATTCTTGACCGCTTCCACTGTGCTTCTGGGCTCTTCATCAACAAGTCCAAGTCCATGTTATACCACAACGAAGTGGACTTGGACACGGTACAATGGATTGCCCAGCTCTTTGGCATTTCATCGGCCCCTCTCTCCCTTGGCCTCAAATACCTCGGGTTCCACCTCAAGCCCTCTGGTTACACAAAGCTTGACTGGGTCTGGCTGATTGAACGATTTTATAAACGAATTTCCGCCTGGGAATTTCGTTATCTCTCCCTTACTGGACAGGTCACTCTCTCACAGGCCGTTCTGTTACAGCTAGCGGTGTATTGGGCGCACTTGTTCCACCTCCCGATCGGCATCCTCAAACAGCTGCAATCGATCACTGCTAACTTCATCTGGGGCGGTAGCAAGTACCAATCCAAACTCCACTTAGCAAAAATGAATAGGATCGTTGTCCCAAAGCATTTAGGCGGATGGGGCCTGAAAGATCTACGCACCTTTGGCAGATCCCTCATCTGCAAAACTCTCCACAGGGGTATCTTCGGCACGGGACCTTGGAGAAAAACGATCCAATCCAAATACCTCAAGGGACGCGCACTCCTTTTCTGGTATCGCAGAGGTTCCATTGGCACTCGAGGAGGCTCTACAATTTGGCGCAGTCTCAAATCAGTTGAGCATTTTTTCCTCTCCAAGCTAAAATGGCAGATTCACTCTGGCACGCAGATCCTCCTTGGCATCGATCTGATTGCCTCCAAGCGCGATTTTTTCCTCCCTTATCACATCATTGTCGCTCTACATCAACTGGGATTCTTCACGTGGGACAAAGTCATCTTGGAGTGGCATGGATCCTCCCCCGTTTGGAAGACCGCAGAACAACTCGGACTGTCGCCTCCACTTTCCCCGGTTTGGTCACAGGTCCTCTCGTCTCTGCAGGTTGTTGGAATTGCTCGATGCGGACCTTCTGACCACCTTCGATGGTCCTCTACTAGCTCCTCCGCCACCATAAATGTCAAAGATGTCTATACAGAACTCATATTCACGCTGGCTCCTGTACCTGCCCCGATTTTCCCCTCAACTCTTTGGAAAACTGGGTGTCCGCCGAGGATGATTTACTTTGCCTGGCTCCTCTTCAACAACAGGAACTTGACCTGGGACAACCTGAGAAAACGATATTGGCACGGCCCCAGCATATGTTATATTTGTGAATCAGATGAAGAGTCAAACCTTCACATCTTCTTCTGCTGCCGACTCACTCTGGACATATGGTGTCAGCTCGCCCATCTATACAGCTTTCCTCATGTTGAATTCGACTCTGTTCAGGCTGTATACAACTGGTGGACATCTCAACCTGCTAAGCACCGCCCACTCCTCATCATCACTGTGTGGTTCATTTGGCGGTGGCGAAACCACCGAATTTTTGATTCCATTAAAACTCCTCTCCACACCATACTGCCATGCATTTGCTCTCTCTTCGACTACATCAGCAACAGCACATAAATGAACATGATTCTCAGCTACTATTCTGGACATTGTTCTGAGGCTCCGCATACATGTATTTCTTTTTATGTATTCCCATAACTCTCTATGATTTCCATGACTGATACAGGCACTACGATGCGCCAAAGCGGCCACGATCCATAGTTTTTCTGTTTATGATCTATTATATTTTCTTAATTTAACATGATGCTTTTTCTTCTGAAAAAATATAGTGATTGTTGTACCTTTTTATGAATTTCATTATAAATGCTAATCAATCAAGAGAAAGTTACACCCAATATGGAAATGAAGATTCCAATGGTATGATCTTACATTTATAACCTTTTTCCACATAGATAATTGCACCCAAGATGGAAATGGGATATTGTTTGATATTTTGGAAAATGAAAATCATTAATTTTATTATATATAGTGATTATTGCACCTTTTTTGAATTTCATTGTGAATGCCGATCAATCAATTGATAGTTACACCCAATATGGAAATGAAGATTCTAATATGATTTTGCATGTATACCCTTTCTTCCACATTGAGGGCTGCACCCAATATGGAAATGGAGATGCCATCATATGGTTTTATTTTTTAAACCTCTCTACCTATAATTAAGATTAACCTTAACCATTGTAACCATTTTCCTAAACAATTTCAACATCTACCTACCTTGTAGACAACTTGATTCACAATTAAAGCTAGAGACTAATCATTTTTACTATGAGATGTTAATAATATCTAATCTAAATGTTATACTATGTCTCAATTTTTGTTTAATATTTTTATTGATTTTGAAAAATAATCGGTATTGTATCATAGTTTAGTTAGAAGAAATATAATGAATAGTCTTGAATCCCAAATAAAGTTGGTATATTAAAATAGGGTGTGGATAAATTCCAACCATATAAGTAGGAAAATACTTCAAACACAAGTCTTACAAGTGCAAATACATATGGATGTTTAACCAAAAGACAAAATCAGGGTCTTCTAGTTAATAATTGCTAAGGATAGAGATATTTGTTATCTCTACAGTGCATTCTTTGGCAACTACACTAAATAACCAAAAAGAGAGAGCCTCATGCTATGGAT
>APFE031365435.1:0-20911 GCA_000404065.3 Pinus taeda
AGGAAGCACCTATGTGGCTGACGAAGATTGATGGACTGGGCTCATAAGACTAAAATGTTTTAGCTTTATGGGGTTTGATCTTGAAACATTATAGATCTGAATTCTGACGCATGTTTCTATTATGTAAATGTGATGATCTAGGTCTGGATGAAGTCTGAAATAGTTGTGATACTTCAAATTAGTATTTTTAGATCTGTACATAGGTCGGATTTGGCGAAATAGCGTATACACGCCGATTCCACATGTAAAAGTACCGTATATGGAATTGGCAGATCTGTACGCTGGTTCCCTTTGGTAAAAAGGCATATACACACTGGTTCAGCTTATGGAAGTAGCGTATATATTATGAAGTGTGAAGTTTAAAGTTTCAGTTGCTTTTGGTTGTTGTTGCATAGGTTTGGGTTATGCTCTCCGTTATGATGACTATATCCTGGTAACAATATTCAGAATGATCAAATTGATTGATTGTAACTTTCTTCAATGATGGGTTGTCAATGACTGTTTGATTCAGTTGTGATTGGTTTAGAGATTGGTGATTGGGTTTCAGAGATTGATGGTTGAGTTTCAGAGATTTGTTGATACAGATGTATTTGATGTTTCAATGTTGTTGATGGGTCCATTATAAAAATTGGATGAAACGTGGTCTTTAGATTGTGGTTTTGTGATCCAGGTGTATCCAGTATGAAAATTTATGAAACAAGGTCTCTAGAAAAAGAGAGAAGGTTGTGACCTTCTATAGGCTGGTGCCTACATACTAGTAAACAAATCGACTAGTACAAGAGCTCAGGGGTTGTAGCTCCCATCCAGTAGAAGCTGGAGAACGAGAGAAGGTTGTAGCCTTCTACAGGTAGAAGCCTGCGTACTGGTATGAGTCTGCACTAGTACAATATTGTAAATAGTTTTTCTTATTATTAAAAGAAGACAGAGATGATAGCAACAGGTGGTTTTTTCCCGCATTGGGTTTCCACCTTAAATCTTGGTGTTCATGTGTGTTCCTTATTTTCTCTATTTTCATTGCACATGGTTACTATTTATATGTTTAAAGAAACACTTATGCACTAAGTAAAGCTCAACATATGATGAATTAACTGAATCATAAATTTAATGGATATACACTGGTTTCCTTTAATTCAGTTGTGTGTACACGTGAGTTGCCTTCATTGAAGCAGTGTATAGGAATCAGAGTATGAAATGGAAAAGTTAATTATTTGATAATACTGATTCACCCCCCCTCTCAGTATTATTTCCAACAGTGTGGCCCATGCTAAACGTGATTTATTGATGATTTTCACAGTTTAAATGACCCTAAGGCCCTAGGTTGTGGTTTCTCAAACCAAAGGTTAAGCATGTAGGCATCTTAAGACTCATACAACATAGCAAAGAAAGCAAAAAATACATACATAGAATTTTAATTATTAAATGAGTGATAATCTTTTGATTATGTGGTGATCCATGATATTGTAACAAAGACTATTTACAAAGGTTTTTTGTGACAAATTTATTACTTAAGAGATTTTAGATGGATATACAATGAAAAATCAAGGGATTTTTCTTATTACCTATTGGAACATAATATATTTTTTATTGGGGTTGTAAGTGGGCTAATCTTGGTTAGGGGTTGATGGATGGAGCCCTAAAAAAAGGAGTATCCTATCTTCCAAATTGAGAACACAACTATAAGTGGGTACCTAACATATGTGAACAAGATAGATAATATGGAAGACAAAAAGGTATCCTAAAATTAGTTCAAAGTTGAGTCAATAGTATTTTATAACTCTAAATCTGAAAATTAAAGTAAATACATTCTATCTGATCTTCCTCATAAAAGTGAATCTTTCCTCCATTGAGAAAAGAACTATAAGTAGGTACACAACATAATATGTGAACAACATAAATATCTTGGAAGACAAGAAGTATCCTAAAATTACTTCAAACATGAGTTAATACCTACTCTTGCTCACGTGGCATAAAGATGCTAAGTCTTGGGGAAATCGTTGTGAAATAAAAAAAGCCATCACTTTATGAAAGAAAAATATTGATAAAAGTGTGTGTGTGTGTGTGTGTGTGTGTGTGCGTGTGTAAAGAGAATAAGATATTATAAAGAGATTATTAATCATATTCCAAAAGATAAAGTATCTCTTTTCATTCACTATAGAGGCTCTAATAGAAGGAAAATATAATAACAAAATACTAGAATGAACAAGAAGGAAAACATAGCCAAAATTTTAGATTCTTTAGTTCAAGTAAGTATACAACATTTATATGTTGTGTATCAGTATAAGCAACAAAATATATCTTTACTCATGGTCAATAAAAGCATCAAATTTAGGATAAAAGCATTATGTTTTGTATGGTTGGAATTAAAATTTCTATTTTATCTTAAAATCAAGATTTTTTTGTCTTTGAATTTTACTAATATCTTAATGGTATCTTAAATTTAATGATGTTTACAAATATTTTAATGGTATATTAAGTTTGCCAATGTTTGCTGATTTTTCCTTAATTTTAAATTTATTTATTTTACAAGATTAAATATGTATTATTTTTGATAAATTTATTTTAGAATAAGATTTTAAAAGCGTTTTTTATTAACTAAAAGAACAATTTTATAAATGTAAAAAAATTGTTGAAAACTCACACATCCATAACACACTAAAATAAAATACTGACACACATAAAATAAATATATAATAAAATTAGTAGACACATAGAAAAACTAGACATGGCAGAAAAGGCAGAGAGCCATCATTTGGTCTCTCACACTCATGTAATTATCTCTTATTCAAACAATTTAGAAATAAATTTAAATACATGAGCAAGTGATCTTAAGATAGTGTGCCTATCTTGGACCAACTTGGTTGAGACAATTTCTCAACTACACACTAACTTAAGACAACTAGCTGGAGAGAATCTCTCCTCCTAACTAAACTCCTCAATTTGAGAAACTAACTCTCATGATTTAATTTAATTAATTATTTTATTTGGATTTATAATTGTTTTTAATAGATGAGGCTAACATTCCCCTCCTCAATGATAAATCCAAAAAGAACAAGGAACCATCTTCCAATTTATCTAGTTGCTTCTCAAAAATCATTTGCCTAAAAAAACCGCCAAAGCTAGATGTTGGAAAAAACTCAAATCTGAAGAGAACATGAATCAGTTGCATGTCTGATTCATCTTTGAATGTTGCTTGACAACTCCATCACGTGCCAAGCTGCAAAAGGATCGAACTGTCCTTTGCTTGAAAAATAGCATCCGGTGTCCATTGACACAATTTGATGAACGCCCACTAGCGTATTTGCTCATGATGATCGCCCACTGGCTAAAGACGTCGAAAAACAACTCAATGTTGTTTTTGTTGTGATGAAAGCGCCTCACTTCTTCTTTACTGTTGGTCAACCACTGGCGAATTTTTTGATTAATATTCCCACTGGCTACTTCACTGATGTTGTCGAGGCTTTCAGTCTAAGAACTACTGTCAATTTCATTGACATTATCCCCCTTTATCAGTTGAAAGGAGAGATAATCTTCTCCAAATTATATATGAATTCTGAACTCCCTCCTTTAGGTGTACGAGAGTTTCACTGGTGTACTCCCCCGTTTAACTACATGAGAGTACCATCGTCATTTGACTGTCAGCTGCAATATGTGTGAGTGAATCTGATTGTATAACTTGTACGATCGTTTGGTTGTGGATGGCCATTCCCATGGATCAATCCATGAATAATTTATCTTCAATCTGGCTGACTGTTGTTGGTTGCAACATTTCTCTGATGAATGATTTGACTTTCCGCAATAGCTACAAGGATGGAGATCAAAACACTGATCTTCCAAATGACCTGTTCTTTAACAATGAGAACATTTCGGTTCGTTTGCAACTTGAGTTGGTGTGCATTTCTATTTGTCTTCATTTTCAGTTTGTGTGCATTAATGTCTGTCTGCAACTTGTAGGGAACTTGCTGAGGTGATTTGTTCAAGTAATCTGGCACTGGCAAACTAAATGGGCTCTGAATAATCAGGGATATGTAAGTTGTCGTCATCTCGACATATCCTAATCCGCGTCGATTTTGATTACTTTGGATTTCTTCCCATGGCTTGATGATGGGTTTGGAAGAAAGTTGAACTAGAACAACTTCAACACTTGAAGTTGGTTAAATGAATGAAGTCGAATGATCAGCTGTATTTGGATTGGTCAAAGGCTTGGAAGCAACAAGCTTCTCTTGCAACTCATATCTTTGCAGTTGTGACTCCAGTTGAAGGAACTCAATCATGTCATGTGCATGTTGAATATGCACTTGAATGTCAACAAGAGTGGTTTTGCTGATGTGCACCATGTAACCTACTGATGATAATATTAAATTGTGAAGAATTTGGGATAGCTGAATGTGTGTCGCCATGTTGTCTTCCTTACTGTGAAGTTAGGCTCACTTGTTGTAGAAGTCGTGCTTGAAAATTTTGCACTTGAGTTGATGATTGAAATGACACACTCGCTTGTACTGTTACTGATTGTTGATTCTTTAAACACTTGCTAGAGTTGTATAACTCTTGATTTCATGCTTGCTTGATGATTGGTTTGAATCAGTTTTAGGCTCGCTTGATGTTTGTGAGATTTGTACTTACTTGAACTCGCACTTTTGATTGATGAAAAGAGGGGTGTCGAATACTATCGAAAATGCACCCAAGAGAAACACTTACAAGGATTTGAATAACTTAGTTAAAAAACAAAGGATTCATTGGGTTTAATTGATTCCCTGTCAATTCAAAGTGTGGGTGTCGGTTTCAACCAAGAATGCACCCTTACAATTTAACTCAATTTGACTTTGATTACAATCCAACTTACAAATTATGATTTGCAGCTTATATATTTGTATTGAGCTGATTAAAAAATGGTGCAAGTGAAATTGCCAAAAAAATTAGTTGTTGAATTGCTGCAAAAATCGTTGATGTAGATGACATCTTGACTAACTTGATTGGATGTTGATGTAGAATCGTCTTTGACAACTTTTTTATGTAGCGTCCTTAACTTGATTGCTTTGATTACATGATGTGAAATTTGCTTGCTTGGAAGATTGTCTTATCAAGTTGATGTTGTAATGCTTTTGTGCTTATGAACTTAATTGATTATAAGAGTGTTGATGTCAGAAGCTTGATCGAGCATTACTATACTTAAGAATTTCTTATGCCCATTTATTTTGTGTAAATAGATGACAAAGAAAGCATTTAATGAACGTGGCACAAACCATGAAAACACATTCATGACACAGAGTGTACCTATGATCCACTTCTTCAATTTCGGGCAGATCTAGGACACGATCACCACAAAAAGATATGTGTTTATTAACCTTCAAGATACATCATCATGACAGTGTCTTCAGTGAGTCATCTCAAGCACAAACTGCGAACTCCTTGGCATCAAATTGTCTTCAAAAGACTGAATGTGCACTCAATTGCTTTCAAAATCTCTCTCGAAGTAAAATATTAATTTTGATTACAACAATAACTTTCTCCAAAAAATCACTTATCACTCCAAATACAAAAAATATTTTCACCTTATTACTCCACAATTTTTTTTAATCAACATTTCTTATCTAAAAAAAAACTTCTCTCTCCAATAAAATTTAGCAACTTCCAATTTGGATTATGTTGCACAAAATGAAGCAACTACAAAAGATCTTTCTGCTTATAGGGTTGTTATAAAGTGCATTGAGGAACACAAACTTGAATCGCAGTTCTCACCAGATCCTCTTCAAAAGCATGTAGCTTAGTTAGAGAAAGTTAAGGCTGATAGAAAAAGGTCTACAAGGGCTATTAAGTCTCAGCCTAAGCGTCCTCGTGCTAATGGAGGAAATGTTGGTGTATATATGTCTCCACTAAGTGCAGCTAAAAGAACTCCAGTTCTTTATGCTTCTTCCAATGGTGTAGACAAAAGCTACAGTAAAAGTTCTCATAAGCATTGGAGAACATATGTTCGATATTTATCAAATTTTGGCGATGTTTATTTGTCGAATGATATTGGAAAAGTGAATGCCAATAAAAAAAATCACTGCATATAACAACCTGCATATTTTAGGCAATAACTGGATTTATAATAAAAAGAAAGACCACTTTCCTGATTTACAAGGCGGACATACTATCAGTGTTTGGAATCATTCACTAAAGCACTGGAGCCGATTCGAGAACAAGGCTAGGCAGTTTATTCCATAGGCGACTTAGATTCACTTTAGCTAAGCATTCTGAGTATATTAGTTTTCAAATGAGCTTATGAGATTTTCTAATCTTCCTCTCTCTTGTCTTTCTCAAGTGTTTGTGCCTCTTGGCTTGTGTTATTTCTGTGATGTTTTATAATGTTGGAAAGGTGCTAAGCATTCCCATTGTATTTTCTAATCATGTACCATTTTTCCAGTCCCATTATAATGAAAATAATACTATTGTAAGAGCTACAAAAAAAATTAGAAAGTGTCAAGAGCATACCCTGAGCTGTTGTCAAAGTAAATTATTCTTTTGGTCTGCAGTAGATTTGATCTTGGCTACTTGGTTTGGAAGGAAGAGCATAAAAACAATAACAAAGATAACAAGCACGCTTTTGACTGGTCAAGCGGTAATTGATGTTCCTACCTCGATGATGAAGAGACTCTTTAGAAGAGCTTCTTTTGAATGCCACGGTAGCTCCAAATATACTCAACTTCCTTTAGATAGAAGGCTAATAACAACTCCATACAATTAAATTTTAGCATACAGTTTTTTATGTATTATGTTTGATTTCTCCTCCAATGTAGCGAAGCTAGGCATCGCATGATCTTGGCAGAATCTTACCTCCATAACTGCACAACAAATTCATTCTATTGCTGGACAATTCCTCCAATTTTGGCTAAGCCATCATTATATCATCACCCATATAATTAGATCCCATATTCTAAGTATAGTGGTACAACTGATACTGTGAAAGAAGATCCAAGTACCACTTCTATAGAAGAGTCCCCAAAATTGGTGCGTGCAACAAAGACAACGGAGGGCAGCATTGCAAATCTGATCAACCACTTATTTGGGTTGACTTGGGGATGACAAGTCTATATATTGAAAGGGACAGGATATTGGAGATTGCTTGTATCATTACTGATGGAGAACTTGTCAAAATGGTTAAGGGACCAGACTTGATAATAAATCAACCCGAAGAGTGTTTGCAAAACATGGATTAATGGTGCCTGGAGCATCATACTGCCAATGGACTCGTAGAAGAGGTTCGAAAAAGCAAAGTGACAGAGGAAATAGCTTAAGTCTGGATTTAGGTGGAAATATGTGCTTCTGGATTCTCAGAGCACCAGTTGTGATTCGGGAAACTGAAGCTAAGGAAAACTCATATAATGATGATCAAAATACCCTTCGAGTAACAAATCCCATGAATTAGATTGTACGACTTTACACAACGCACAATTCATTCTTTAAAAACATCACATACACCCAGAATCACCATATGCTTTGATACCACATGTTGAAAACTCACACATCCATAACACACTAAAATAAAATACTCACACACATAAAATAAATATATAATAAAATTAGCAGACACATAGAAAAACTAGACATGGCGGAAAAGGCAGAGAGCCATCATGTGGTCTCTCACACTCATGTGATTCTCTCTTATTTAAAGAATTTAGAAATACATTTAAATACATGAGCAAGTGGCCTTAAGATAGTGCATCTATCTTGGACCAACTTGGTTGAGACAATTTCTCAACTACATACTAACTTAGGAGAACTAGTTGGAGAGAATCTCTCCTCCTAACTAAACTCCTTAATTTGAGAAACTAATTCTCATGATTTAACTTAATTAATTATTTTATGTTCCTCGGTGGAGGGCTCGAAACGTCGATACGAACAAATCATGGATACGAAAACTCCGGAAGAAAACAACTCACAAAGTACTGATTGCAGAAGCCTCAAAACGATAATTATTTTATTTGGATTTATAATTGTTTTTAAGAGAGTGAGGCTAACAAAAATAAGCTAATAACCCAAAATATAAGGTATTTATAACTATAGAACTCTATTTAGGAATTATAAATAGAGTATTCTAAATATCATCGTGTTTCTTGTATAATAATAGGTTGATCTACACTAACAACTAATAATTATTATATGTGTCATTACTTAATAACACAATTATTATTACTCTTACCAACTTTAAAAAAAAAAAATAAAATAATGATTCTTGTTTTTTCCGCAGAAAAATCATAACTTTTCACTAAGATATAAAAAGATATATTGTACATAGTCATTTCATGCACTATCTATCGAGCATTTTTGTAATCTAAAACCTAAAATAAAAATTCATATGATCATTAGGGTTTTTATAATCTGCCACAGGAGTCACTTTAGGATTTCTATCATACACAAAAGACCATTAAAATTGCTCCTATTATATGCATGTTTAATATAAAAACTTGACCATTTTAATTACATAATTTTAATTTATTTAGCCAACACTCTGTTCAGTGAAAAGAAACTATGGATCTATGCAAAAATAATGGTAGTAACTATGTTTGTGTAGTTCTAGATAAAAAAATAGTTAGTGTTGGTATTTGTGTACTATCCCATATAGTAGGTAGATGACCTACCAACAACTCAGATCATACTTAGCACTGTCCTTAAAGAGTCGATCTACCACTTAATTCTGCTCCATGTAAATATGATGGCAAGAAACAAGGTCAAAATTTGATTTTAATCAAATAATCTCTTCTAAAATGGGTAACAATATATGGTTATGGAATCTTTGGACAACATTGAACTAATTTTCCACACTTAAAGACTCTCCAAAGGTTTGAATGGAAAAATACCCCATCTCTAGTGCCACGCGAAGAAGAAAATTTAAAGAAAGGTGTTGAGCATAATTGCTAGTTCCTATTTCTAGATTGATGCTAGATTTTAGAACTCGACGTTGAATTAAATGTAAAATAATTCCTCATTCTCACCTACCATAATCATTATAGTCCCCATGAAGTAAGCTTAGGGGATCTCATGGTTTATTTCCTCCTCCCCCACAACCCTACTTATAGTGGCTACTCTTTTGTGGTATATAAGGGAAAAAATAACTTCATTTTGCATGCAAGTCTTTCAGGTTTTGATGAGATCTCTTTCAATATTTCTTTTCTTCGGGCTAACCAAATACCCTAGAAATAAACCGAAGGTACAACCTTTTTCGATTTATAATGAGTCACTTCTTTCCACCTCCTCAAATATTCTTCAAGGGATTGGCCTCTGCAGTCCATATTACATCTAAATCGCTGCTTGATGAGCTCTAATGTCTTAACAACAAAGGGGTAGTTTAGAAACAAGTGTGTAACTGGTTCATCTACATTCTTGCACAAGCTACACTAGCCTCGTCCTTCCTTTTTTTCTTGTAAATTTCTGAGGTGAAGATTTTTTTTTGTGAGAGCGCACGGCAAGAAAATTTTGGATTTGCCTAGGCAATGCAATTTCCATTGTTTGGATCACCACCACTTATGATCTCCTTGGATGTGAGATTCAATCTGTAACAGATATATAAATTTTTTTCCATAAAGACCTTATTGTGCATGTACCCATGGAAAGTGGACTATATCATGTTATGAGAGGGCATCAAACCTTCTTGATTATTATCAAATAAGTATGAGACTCCTATGTTCAGATATGCATTTATTACCTATATATTATATGTTCACAATGTGTTTGATGAAATGTCTATCATGGTAAGGCCTCATTAGGTCAAGTTCTTAACTAAGTTTTGCGTTAATGGTCTTGTCCTTGTGTCATTCATCATTTTGGAAAGTTCTATCACGTTTTGGGTAAAGGTTTGGATCCTCGCCATGAAAAGGTTGCTCAAATTTTATGACATCACTAAAATGGAAAGTTAACTCAGGGTTATGGCATCTGGAGTGATTCTAAGAATGGTAATTATGACATGTGAACTGAACTATTATGAATCCAGTTGATTTTTCACTCAGCGTTAGGTGGACTATTAACTTGAAATTTCTTAGTTTTTTTGCAGTTGTATGCTAATCAGGTTTTTACACTAGTATTACTTATTATCGAATTTAATCCTAAACTTTGTAAACAGTTACTTTTAGAGGCTTATTGCCCTTTTCTCTAGCACAATTTGTGACAACTATAATTATATAAATTAATTTCTCTTTCTCATTGCACAACTTTCATTTAGTTATAATTCATGATGATATGGGAGTTTCCATGCAGTTTATATACTCCTCTTGGAGAGTAACATGTTACGTAAATTTATATTAGTATGATGATAGATTCACTGTGAGGAATATAAGTTCTTATTTAGTATTCTGCATGCTATAGATAATAGAATTGATTGTCATAATCACAATTGGATTCTCATGTGTTTTCATTGTTCATGGCTTCACAACACTATGCATTTTCCTTGTTTAGCTTTCTCTTCCTTCAAACAAAGTATGCATTATTTTTATCTAATGTTTACAGTATAATTAATTTCTTTTTTTTCATATTATCAATTATTATCTCTTATAATTTGGCAATGGTACTAATTTCCTATTGTTTTAAGTAACTTCGCTTTTAATGAGTACCACTCATTTCATGTGTCGTCTATATAATCTAGTTAATTCTTATTGCCATGGATTTTAGTCAACTATGTATGTTGAATTATATTTTATTTTTTCCCATCATCATGCAACGAGATTTGCTTCCAAGAAAACGAATCCTGAGTGAGGGTGAGTCCAGATTTACTATATGGTATCTCTTCCCTTATTTCACGCGTTACAGTTGAAACTTACATTTTTTCCTCCATACTTCCTTATGATATTACCGCATCTCATCCACAGATGCCTCTGTCCTAGTCCTCATTTCCCATTGCTTTTGGGCAACAAGCTTGGCACTGCTAGTATACATTAATTAGGGAAATTGAGTTAATTGATTTTAGGTGGGAAGTGGCAATAATAATTCAAAAAGAGGTAATATCAGTATCTAAATGGTCCTAAGGAGAGCCTCTATACTACTTGCATGGGAAATTTTGTTAAGAAAGGATAGCATAAGAATTTTTGTGTAATTGTTTCTCATTTTATTGTTAGCATGACTTGGTTTTAATCATTCCTTCACAATTTCTTAGAGACCTCTATATTCTTTTGTTAACCAGTTATATTATTCTAGAGGGATCTCGTTAGAATTTAGTAGATTTATTCCTATATCTAATCCCTAACCTTGTACATTTTCATTCTATTCTTTTGGAATGCTTCCCATCTTATCATTTATCCCTTCTAGTTTTTTCCATATTTGAGTGTACTTTCATAACTACATTTGTATTTTCTTCAAGAAAAGGTAATTGTTGATAATATGCAGTTTTCCACATTCCTCCTAGATCTACCTCTACTATTCGTAGTGTATGGAGTATTTAATTTCATTTTGAATGGATTACTTGATGGAGGTACACCACCATTCTAAGTATTGCAAAGGAAGCAATGTTTTTGGTAAATTAAGCTTCTGGAAACTAAGAAGAACTGACCAACAATCCCTCTATAGCCAAGTTATTAAACCTTCCTAAATTTAGATTATTAATCCTAGGTCACTACCTCTCTACAAACAAGCTACACCCAAACCATAAATAGAACTAGCCAAGTTATTAAACATTCCTAATTTTATACTATTAAGCCTAGGTCACTATCTCCTAAATAACATATTCAACCAACAAAATAAGTAACATGCAAATCAAACTTACATTGAAAGAAACATTAATTCACATAATCCAATTTGATCTTAGAACAATAGTTTTCTATACTTAATAAAATAGAAGATAAATCCCTAAATACAGTTACAAATCTAATTCTAATTTAAACAAAGAGAAAATTACAATATGAAATCCTCAAGACACATATCTATGTGAAAGATCACCACATCTCTTTAAGTAGAAATCAAGGAATCCTCTTTGTACAAGAACAAGGAGTGATGAACCATTCTATCTTGGTTTGTGATGAGAAATGAAAGGGGAATTCTTGATTGTCTTATAGTTTAAATTGAATATATCAAACCGTGTAATAACTCAAATAAAGTCCAAAAAAACATAATATGATTTATCATCCCCACCATCCATGGAACATTATTATCTAACTATCTTATAAGCTAATCGTGTGGGAATGTATATAAGATCATTTACCATGATTTAAAGGTTTTGAAAGTCAAGTGATTCTAAAAATGGTAATTATGACATGTGAAGTGGAAACTCTGGAGAACTAACCAACAATCCCTCTATAGCCCCACTCTATCTTTCCTCTGAAAAATGTGCAGAAGGCGCCCTGCTCAAGGTCCCACATTGTAGCTAATAGTGGTGACTCTCATTGTGTAATCCTTCCTCCCAATGACCACTGGGGTTCCTCTTGGTAGTTCAGGTTGTCCTCCCGGAGTGCGTCATTATAGCCTGAGCTATGATCTGCGTTGTCTAAGTGATTTTTCCTCCCTCCCTGTCACCTGTAACACGATAACAATGCATCATGCTAGACTAGGAGGTTTTTGATTTGATGTCGTCCCATCATGAAATAATTGTAGGAATAGGTGCACTAGTAGATCATGGCGAGATGACAAATGGGATGAAGAAGGAACTCACATGCTAGAAGATTTTCTTGCAATTGGATGGATGTACCAAGCATACCAAGAAACAAGGGAAGGGGAGCACATGCATTAAACCATCAAGTGAGACCAAGACCATCGAAGACCCTGCAACACTATGCCATGTGGAGGTGAATACAAATCACACCAAGAGTACATCCATCACTCAAAAACATAGCAACTCGACATGGACACCACAAGTAGCGAGTACATGTCAATAGTGTCCTGTTGAGTTGTGTCATGAGTTGTCTCGGCCACATCACAATTATGGCCCATATCCATTGTAACTAAATGTAACGTAAAGCGAATTCCAATGGACGCACACAAAATTCAAAGAGTGATGTGAATTGAAAAGTTATCGGAAGTTGAATAATCATGAGGGTAATGAACAATCACAAGGGTCAATCATCACCCTTGGCTATATATACCCCTCTCATTATAGAAGCAAAGGAATTTTCACCTTATCTCCTCCCATATATCCTTGAGAGTCCATAGTATGTTGTTTGAAGAAGAGGAGTGGCTCCAATGTCCCACTATTGGGACTAGTGATGTATGGTGTACAAATGTGTCATGGGACTTTTTCTTAATTCATAAGCCTATTTCACGGTAACACGTTTTCACGCATGTTTTGTAGATGTTTGTAAAACTATTATTTAAGCATTCGTAATTCATGTTTTCTTAACCTGTACTAAGATAGTTGAACTACTTTGGTTATTTTACTACTGACATTTTTTTAGATGTGTTGTATTGTTTATCGATATTGTCTCATCAATCTAGACTACTCCATAAGAAATTAGACAAATCATTCTTGTTTTTCATGCTTATAACAATCGTCATCCTGATGTAGACTACTCCACTGGATGGTGTACGTGTTTTCCCTTGCACTTTGGTTATAATAACTATTTCATCCATTTTCGAATACTCTGGTGGATGTTGGACAAATCTGCGCTGGTTTGCATGTGTCTCCCCATGGGTGGTACTACTACCACTCATCTAGAGGCTCACTTTACTATCTCCCTTTACAGTAAGAGAACTGAGAAACAAGTTACATTAAGCACTCACTAGGCATACTCACCTATCTTTTTGAAGTTACAAGCATAACACTCTCATGTGCTGCACAACAAGAGTTACGACATATCTCTAAGATAATGGAAACTAGGCCATCGTTCCAGATGGGACTCTTATGCCAAACAGTGTGAGGTCTAGGTGGGACTTCATACCAAGGAGATCCCCTTCATTGGTGGGATGAGGTAATATCACTATCTAAATGTTTCTAGTGAGACATTTATACTACATGCATGGGAAATTTTATTAAGAAAGTATATTATTTGAATTTTAGTGTAATTTATTCTCATGTTCTTGTTAGCTTGACTTCGTTTTAATCGTTCCTCAACAATTTCTTAAATACCTCTTTATTCTTTCATTAACCAATAACATTCTACTATAGGAAACTTGTTAGATTTTATTAGATTTATTACAATATCTAATCCCTAACCTTCTACATTTTCATTCTATTCTTTTGGAATTCCACCCATCTTATCATTTATCCCTTCTAGTTTCCCCCATATTTGAATGTATTTTCCTAACTACATTTGTCTTTTCCTCAACAAAAGGATATTGTTCATAATATGGAGTTTTCTACATGCGTCCTAGCTCTACCTCTACTATATTTAGTGTATGGAGTATTTTATTTCACTTTGAACAGATTATTTGATGTAGGCCCACCACTATTCTGAGTATTGCAGAGGAAGCAATGATTTTTCTAAATTAAGCTTCCAATGTAGTAATTTTGTAATTAAGTTATACATATTTTCTTACTACCTTCAATATGTTTTAATAGCCATATTTGTTTTGCAAAATTTCATAGGAAGTCCCTTTCTCTTTGGATTTGTTACCATGTTCAAGAGTTCTCTTGATTAAGGGAGAATTCTTCAAAGGATGATTTTGGTCATATGGATGGTTATGCCTTTGGGAGGCACCTATAAGACTATAACACTTTTGTGAGTACTTTTATCTATTGCCTCTCTTCCTCAATCAAATGATTTAGTGTATAAACCCTATAATTTTCTTCAAACCATTAGCTTGGTTAGGGATTGAAATTGGTTGGTTAGTGTTTTGATTTGAAACCCTACAGTTACATCTCCTAACTATGTGGTTCCAAACCATGATAATGCTCAATCTTGCATATCTTTATAAGTTTTATTATTTAATCCATATTTCCTTTAGGCGCTAGCTATGGTTATAAACCTTAAAAAAATAAAACCATAGGAATGGTTGAAGACTTAATTCCAAACCCTAGGTACATATATTAATCTCATTGATTTAAGAAGATAACTCTTATCAAAGAGGAGTGATAATCAAGGATAAAGAGTGGCATCATCAACAATGGATTATTTAATATTAATGATGATGATTTACTTACCAAGATCATTTGTTTAGCTATCCAAAATACTCAAAACCTTAATGGCTTGTAGACTTTTAAAATAAGTAGGAAAAAAATGCCAATTTGTTCAAAATTAATAGAATATTTTCCAAGTCCAAGTCAAACTACTACTTTATCATGCCACATACGATATTAAATTAACGTATAAATTAAAACAACTATATATTTCAATGATGCATTGACACAACGTTATTTCAACTATATTAACAATTTATTACATGTATCCATATAAGAAAACACCCGATGTTTAAATTTGTGAATTATTATCCTTTTCTTGGTATTATTATTTATTTCACATGACTTAGTGTTGGGCTCTTGATATCACCATGTGAAATATAATCTTGGGATGTTATTCCTTTATTTTTATTGTTACTTTGTTGCATCGACATGATTTTGTAGATCCTTTTTTAATATGTGGAAATTTTTCCCTTCTCAAATCTAGGAATATTACAATTTGAAACCTTCCGCTTCAAAGTCTGTGAGTGAGGATTTCTATTCTAGCAATGTTGACCGTGACTTGCACTTGACCAAAAATGAAAACACAAGGACAATCACTAACAAAAGAAGAAGCACAAGTTTACCACAAGGGGAAAACTTGTTACTACATAAGCTTGAGTTATGGTGAGGGTAGTGGCATTGACCCTTTTTCACCTACCAACAAATCTCCCATTGACAATTTTGTACAGCACTTTAATTGTCTCTAATTCTATGTTTTCTAGCGAGAAAGTAGGTGGGTAGGATTTTATGTTCGTTAGAGTAAAAAAAAAAGTATGAGCAGGAGCCCATGCGATCCTGAAAGGGAAGAAATGTTACTTGTTTGACTTGAACTATGTGAGAAATGATAAATGACTCTCTTTCACCAACTATGAAATATCCCATTGATGTTTATTTACAACTTCTTAATTGTGTCATATTCTATCTTTATTCACTAGAAAGTATGTTGGCAGGCTTATCTTCTTGAATGGAATTAAACTTTTATGAGCGTTAGGAATCATGCTTTTTAAGATGTTGAATTTGAACTATTTATCATATGGATGGGTGGCTATGTTCATAAAATAAGTGTAAATGCTAGAAAGAAATGTCACTATATGTTGAAATATATCAAAAGAAAAGAATGAATAAATTGTAACAAGCAAAAGGGAGTCATACAATGAAGGTGAAGGGCATGGAATTTTGGTTGTATTTGTTTTTATAGTCTTTTGAAGGAAACTATCTATTGATCCATATTTCCATGGAATCTAAAAACTATGGAATTTGGTTCATTCTCCATTATATGAATATCTACTCAACATGTTTTTCAAATTAAGAGCTTTCTTAAGGTGTCATATTTGAGCTCTTTGGGAGATGGATTAGCTGTTAGTTTGGTAAAATAAGTGTAAATTATCCATAGAAATATGACTATATGGTGAACCATATAAAAAAATGAATGAATAAGTTGGAACAATAGCAAAGATCCATAAAATGAGGTGAGGTGCCCAAAATTTTAGTTGTCTTTTGAGGGAAACCCACTAGTGATTCATATTATTTTTCCAACTAGATAATTTGGTATTTGGTTCATTCTCCATTTTATGAATATCATCAGTAAGTTTTCCTCATAAACACCATAGCATAGTTCATTAGTATGTGAAAGTGAGGTGTGCATAGTCATGGTTTTTAATGTTTTTACACTCTTTTGAAGGAAAATAGTTTCTAATCGATATCACCTTTCCATCTAGAGAATTTAGCATCGATTCAGTCTCCATTGTATAAATGACTTCCCATCATGTGTTTATCAATAGCTAATTAGGATATGGTATTCTATAAAAAAAATTGAAATATAGGAACGAACTCACCAACAACAACAATTATAAATTTCTTAATTGTATCATATTAACTTGTAAGTGTTGGTCAATTCATGGTATGGTGGATAATAATAGGATGCATGTCTCTATAAAATGAGGTCTAATATTGGACCTCATAATTTTTTTTGAAAGGTGGGATAAACATTGTCTCTATGTAGCTTCACGCTCATACGATAAAGTGATTTTTATACATGAGAAAAAAATTGGGATTGCGTTTGGTTCCAGAGAATTGTAGCTCTTGAGAATTTGAAAGTTGTGATGGCCTTGCATGGTCATATTGCACATGTGGTAATTTTATGTTGATATATTTTGACTTCTTTAAATATTAAAAATATTTCAGTATGGTTTTATAATCAAAAAGTGTTAACTCGACCTTATTTTGGGTTGATCATAAGAGAGTACATGGATGAGTGTTAGCATCCAAATATATTGGGGCTATCTTGGTTTTTGAAAAGAAAATTTCTCATGATGTAAATGAATAGGAAAGAAGAAAAGCAAGTGGGTATATTTGGTGAGATAAGATGGGAGGCCATGTAAATGACATAGTTTATAATAGATTCCAAAATTCCATTTGTTGGACATATCTCACATTTTTGGTTGGTATGTGGATATAGCATGCAAAAAGGACACCGAAGTAAAACGAGTTAAGGATGGAATTATTTTATATTTTGGAGTCACAAAGGAAAGGAAAGGCCAAGATACAACAAATCAATTATTATGGTAATAGGAGGTTTACTCCCTGTGGATCCCAAGGATCATGGCATTTTTGGGCATGTTACATACTCACATGTATGGGTAAACATAGCATTTTCTATGATGCAATTTTTTGCCCAGTATGATAGACTATTTATTATATCTTGTCTCTTTATTTCCATTTGTTATCACAAGTTATCTATGCCCTCAACATTTTAGCATGTAACTTAGATGGCATGCAACTTAGCATGTTTCCTCGTCCCACACTATTCTCTTTGTTGTGTTCTAGTTTGGTAGGAAAATCCCTAGTGTTCTAATTCCATTCTTATATTTTTTATTTGCAGTTATTTCCTTCATGAGGTTTCTCACATTGTTTCTATCTATGCCCTCAACATGAATAGAAACAAGAACATGACAACTATGAAATAGATCAATTATCAGCGTATCTCATAAAGTGGAAGGACTTACCCACTGAAGATTACACAAGCAAGGATGGGAAGTTTTTACAGAAGCATCTAAAACTACTCAAGTGTTGTCAACAATGCTTTTTTGAAGGAGTGGGGCATGTTAGGTCCCTACAATACTAGGTTATTACCCCATTATTATTTCCATTGTAGCCCCTTATTGTTATTGATGTGCCCTTGTTGTCACCATATTGTTATTATTTTGCCCCATAAAAGCCCACTATTGATATTTTTGTGCCATTAATTTTTTTTTTTATGACGCCTCTGATTATATTGTGACCCCTTAAGCTCCTATATATAGAAAGGACATTTTTTCATTTCTATCATCCAAGAATTGTTCATTTGTGTAATGTAAATCAGGTTTCCCCCTCGAAGAGGCTAATTTTGAAGTCTTTGATCTATCTCTTATTCTATTTTGCGAGTTGGTTGCATAACAACACCAACATCATCATGGAGTTCCAAGTACTCTATCTCTCAAAACTACTCCAATATCAACAACTACACATGAAGCGATTGGAATACAAAGTGGGAAATTATGTTGGAAACCATGAGACTAGGTTGTGGAGCCTAAAATATGTGTCTTTTTATTTATAGGTTGTGAAGTATGATGAAGTGCTAGATAAAATAAATTTTGATAAACAGAGGTTGTTACTTGTGATTTTTTGCTTGATGATCCATCGTTCTCTTAGAGAAATTTTGTTGTTGTGCAACATAGAAATTAGGTTCACATCTTCCACTAGAAAAGATTACTTGGTAGCTACCTAGAACTTAATTGAGTTTATGTGAAGATTCAAATTCCACCTAAATACTAAGGAATAATATGGTTTTTGTGTAAAGCCCAACTTGGTAAGAGTTAATTGTTAGAATGTTTATTGTACACCTTAGTAGTGGATTGGTTAGAAGCCCAATATAATACTTTGTCATAGGAACCTTTACTCTCAATTTCTAGCTTTTAGTATACTTTGTTGATTCCAAGTGGACCTTCAAAGTTTTTGTTCTAGACTTTTGTGGCACTCAAGATGGCATGAGGGCATGTTAAAAGTGCTTCCTTTTGTTGGTGGTTTACGTTTGGATTGCCTACCCTGAGTTAAAATATGTACTTTGTTGTTTCTCTTAAATAATATTTGTTAATTGGAGATTTCCTTTAATATATATATATTTTTTCAACCTCCTACAAGACTTAGTTTTCTATTCATGGGATGGGCCACCCAATTTATTGTTCTCTCATGTAACTTGGAGCTATGCAATTAATATTAAATACAACCCATATTTCTTCTATTTATAAAATATGTGGGTTTGTTGCAATGTTAATTGATCTCGACTTATTTTAATGAATTTTGTTGGAAATGAGTGTATCACAAGTTATAACCATGTAGAACTTGCAATAGATCAACCTTTACATTTTGTTGCATCATCCATATGTTATATCTTGAAAAAAAATACAACTACCTTTTCACTTAATTTTTTTTAATTGTGCATACAATGTCATGTATCTATGGATTATTATTTAGTGGACAACATCATTACAATTTTTTAAGTAATACTTTTAATTTTGCATGCACTCAACATCTCCTAGATCGAAGGAGAATTATTTAGTGCACAATGTCATTACAATTTTATAAGTAACTTATTGTAATTTTCTCTCCCACATATTTATTCCCTCAGTATTTATATTCAACTCAGTGGATAATTATATGAATATCTAATTTTCAGATTCACAAGCTTCCCTTTCAGAGATTTTCTAGCTTAAAATCCCAGTTATTTATTATAAAAATCTGATCTACACTCAGTTTTTATTTATGGTGGCGGTCAACAAGTTACAATACTAGTTTTTAAAACATATAATCATAAATATATTTAATGAAAAAGAGGGTGTTACAGATATGAATCAACTTATGGTTTTTGGCATACGACATTGATAAGCCATGGTATTATAACAAAGTTTATTTACAAATTAATAATCTCCCTGGTGAATAGTGTACCATGTTTTCTATGTAATATTTTTTTAACATTATAATTTTTATTTCTTTTGTAATACTGGGTGGGTCTGCATCATTTCATCATGTCCAATATATCAATGAAAATCAGGGTAAGGAAATCGAACAAAGTGAACTCACATAAACAATGCCTAACATAGCACCAACCATTTAATTTATATGGTTGTGCTACTTTATAATAAATTTAGTAGAAGATAGTTTATTAATTGTTGCATATATATAAATATTATTTTTATTAGTGAAATAATTGATAATGGGTCTCCATAATTAAAAGTGAAAAAAGTAATGATGAAGTGAAATTGTATTTCCATAGTTATAAAGAGAAATTTAGGTTCAAGCCAAGACGGATGCTTTGTTCAAATAATTTGCAATGTTGGAGGATTGAATAAATTGTACTTCATTGGGGTTATGAGATATGCATATTGATATTTCTATTGAACATTTTAGGGGATATCCAAGATTTGGAAGTTTGACATTATATTTCTACAAAGGCCATGAAACATTGCAAGTGTTAATGGTGTTCAATGGTGCTAATAATCTTGGGTTGCAATTGGCATAAACCCTAACGGGGTGGTCACTTGTAATGTTTCAAAAATGGTTAGAGATGATGGTATTGGAATTAATAAGTCTTACTTGTATCTTTAATTTATCACCATACTATAAGATCCTAATTGCTATATGTATTGGTTCTTGTGGTGTGGAGAAAATATCTACATGTGTGGAGTGTGGTTGAAATATTCTAATTCTTAAAATAGTTAAAATATTGCCTATCTTATACTAAAGCTTGAAATATTTATGTATAAAAAAATTGATTAAATAATATAATGAACTTACTATTATAAATATATAAATTATTTTGAT
>APFE031365445.1:0-55474 GCA_000404065.3 Pinus taeda
ACGAGGTGTAATTTCACAATTATGTTCGCTAGAGGTTCCCACATCGAAATCATCTATTTCTCCAGATATCCAAAAGGTCTTGGACAATCATTCCAAGGTATTTGAGACTCCTAAAGGTCTCCCACCTATTAGTGATCATGATCATCCTATTCATTTGATTCTGGGAAGTGTTCCTCCAAACATTAGGCCGTACAAATATCCCTATGCCCAAAAGAGTGAAATTGAACGTATGGTTGTTGAAATGCTAGAGGATGGTATAATTCAACCTAGTCAAAGTGCTTTCTCTGCTCCAGTAGTATTGGTGCACAAGAAGGATGGAGCATGGCACATGTGTTCGGATTATAGGGAGCTCAACCAACTCACTGTTAAAGATAAATTTCGCATTCCTGTCATTGATGAATTATTGGATGAATTGCATGGATCAATTTACTTCACCAAGTTGGATCTTCGTTCAGGATATTATTCAAATCAGAATGAAGACTGAAGACATTCCGAAAACAGCATTTAGAACTCATGAGGGTCATTATGAATTTTTGGTCATGCCTTTTGGCCTTACCAATGCAACCTCAACATTTCAAGGTTTGATGAATTCAATTTTCAAACCATTCCTTAGAAAATTTGTGTTAGTATTTTTTGATGATATACTAATCTACAACAAGTCTTGGAAGGATCATGTTGAACATGTTGGCAGGGTGCTACAACTATTGGAGGAGAAACAATTATATGCAAAAAGATCCAAATGCTTCTTTGGAGTCCAAGAGGTGGAATATCTGGGTCATATTGTATCTCATGAAGGAGTTAAGGTAGCCCCTAGCAAAATTAAAGCCATTAAGGAATGGAAAATCCCCACATCCATAAAGCATCTGCGAGGATTTCTCGGGTTGACAGGGTATTATGGCAAGTTTGTTAAGAATTATGGGAGAATAGCAGCACCTCTAACAACATTATTGAAGAAAGATGCATTTTCATGGACTCCGGAAGCAACAAAGGCCTTTGAACATCTTAAAGAGGCAATGTGCCAAGCACCAGTCGTAGCTACACCGGACTTCACAAAAACCTTTATTGTGGAATGTGATGCTTCAGGAAATGGAATTGGGTTGTTCTAATGCAAGATGAAAGACCCATTGCTTTTGAAATTCATCCAATCAAGGGAAAGTTTTTACACAAAGCTATTTATGAGAAGGAAATGTTGGCAATACTTCGGGCACTTAAGAAATGGCGACCCTACCTAATTGGAAGACACTTCAAGGTAAAAATGGATCATGATAGTCTTAAATACTTTTTAGAACAAAGATTATCCTCTGAAGAGCAACAAAAATGGGTCACAAAGATGTTGGGTTATGACTTTGGAATGATCTACAAAAAAGGGAAGCAAAATGTTGTGGCAGATGTACTCTCAAGAAAGGACGAGGATGTGGAAGCATTGTTGTGCGCCATTTCTATTATCCAACCAGATTGGATAAATAAAGCAAGGGAGGAATGGAATTTTGACGAAGAAGTGTGGGAACTCATTTGAAAGTTACAACAAGATCCTAGTACATCTGATACATTTAGCTAGAAAAATGATTCGTTATGGTACAAAGATCATTTATACCTATGTAAGAATTCCCAACTCAAACAAAAGATTCTTATAGAATTGCACACTTCTCCCTTAGGAGGGCACTCAGGATTTTTAAAAACTTACCACAGGGTTAAGAAGGAAATTTTTTGGGATGGTCTTAAATCGGATATCCAAAAGTTTGTGGTGGAATATTTGGTTTGCCAACAAAATAAAGTTGAAATAATTAGGACCCTAGGTCTATTACAACCATTATCCATTCAAAGCCAACGTTGGGAGGAGGTTTTAATGGATTTGATCACAAGTTTACCCAAGTCCAAAGGAAAGAGTGTCATTGTGGTGGTAGTTGACAGACTTACCAAGTATGCACACTTTGCTCATTATCACATCCATTTAAAGTCTGTATAATTTCTACTGCATTTATGGAAACAATTCAAAAGCTACATGGAAACCCAAAGATTATTGTAAGCGACAGAGATCCCATTTTCACTGGAAGTTTTTAGACAGAATTATTTTCTTGTCTTGCTACTTAGTTAGCTCATAGCTCATCTTATCATTCTCAATCTGATGGGCAAACTGAGATAGTAAAAAAATGTTTGGAAGGATATCTTCATTGCTTTGTATCTGACAAACAGACACAATGGGTCAAATGGTTGCCTCTGGCTGAATGGTGGTATAACACTTCCTTCCATACTACAACAAAAATGACCCCATTTATGGCACTTTATGGATATCATCCATCATCCACCACATCATGTTTAAGAGAAAATTCTAAGTTTCAAGCAATGGAACATCACATCAAGCATCAACATGTTCTCCAACTCTTAAAGGATAACCTCACATTGGTGCAGAATAGAATGAAACAACAGGCATATCAACATCGCAAAAAATGAAGTTTTGGTGTAGGTGATTGAGTATTCCTATGGCTACAACCATATAAAGAAATTTCCCTCAAGAAAGCTATGAAGGATAATAAATTATCACCAAAGTGTTATGGTCCGTACAAGGTGTTTCAAAATATTCGTACTATGGCATACAAATTGGAGCTTGCTGCAGCCTCTCGAGTGCACCCAATTTTCCATGTTTCATGTTTAAAGAAGGTTATAGGTGAAAATCTCCCAGTTCAAACAATATTTCCAGAACTTGATGAGGAAGGAAAAATCATATTGGAATCAGAAGCAGTCATAGAAACAAGAACTCAACAGCTACAAAATCGATAAATTTCATAATATCTCATCAAGTGGAAGAAATTATCCACTGAAGATTCCACATGGGAGGATGAGAATTTTATACAGAAGCATCCAAAACTACTCAAGCATTGAGGACAACGCTTTTCGGAAGGAGAGGGGCATGTTAGGCCCCTATAATACTAGTGATTCCCCCATTACTATTGTCATTGTATCCCTTATTGTTATTATTGTCCCCATATTGTTATTAGTATGCCCCATAGAAACCCACTATTGTTATTTTTGTGCCCTTATGTTATTACTCTTATGTCAGCTTGATTATATTATGACCCCTTAGACTCATATATATAGAAGGGAGGTTTAGTCATTTGTATCATCCAAGAATTGTTCATTTGTGTAATGTAAAGGAGGTTGTCCCCTTAAAGAGGCTGAATTCTAAGGCGTTGATCTATCTTTTCTATATTTTTGCGAGTTGGTTTCCTAAAAAAAACACCATAGGTGATACGTAGTGATATGAGTAGATGAATTCTCCCCGTGCTTTCCTTAAAATTTGGGTTTATCGGAAGGAAATTTTGTGGGCATAGGTGGCCACTAGGATCATGTTGAATGGGGCCATTGGTCAACTTAATCATATCCAGTAAATCGAGAGAAGATATGAAAGGATTATGGAGTTGAGTAGATGGTTCATAGGTAGGAGAATCCCTCAACCAATCATGAGGCCCCCCTATATAAGGATTATGATGTAGCAGTTGTTGGCTCTAGTAAGGGTTTTCTCTAGCATATCAAGGATGCGAGCCAAACTCGACGATGAAAGGATCCCCCACCCCCACGGTAAGTGGCCCCAGAAAGTGTAAGACCCCCAAGAGCATGACTATTGATGGGGTTGTACCCAAGAGGAATGGATGGATTGGCCTAAGTGGTAGCACTGACATGAGTATAGCTCATAGAAAAAATGATACTAACAATGGGGTTTCCCCCAGGTAAACTACCCACTCTAGGAAATGTTTTGGAATTTGGTGTGTTATGCAACCAACTCACAATATAGAAGAAAAGATAGATCAACGACTTAAAAAATAGGCTCTTCGAGTAACACTATACCTCTCATCATTTCCCATCTCGATATGCACCTGGAGATCTTTCTCCTCCAGGTCGTTGAACAACTCCTTATCACAAGTCATGTGGAATGGAGCTACACTGTAAAGGTACCATACACTGCCCATCATTGATGACACCATACATGCAATGACATTAAATTTCAATTCAAATTGAGAGGCCAAAGCCTCACCCTCCACTCCTCCTTAGGTCTTGGTCTTGGACTTCTTGAGTGGATAATTTGTAGCAAAATGGCCTAGCTTGTGACATTGAAAGCAATTAACTTTTGTCATGTATTTCTTCTTACCTCCATGGCAAGAATATGATTTGGAATGGGATGTCTTCCCTTTCCCTTTCCTTGCCTTACCCACTAAGGCACAATTTTCCTCATCATTAATTTTTGATGAGGAACCACCTCTAGTGTTCCTTTTGATCTCCTCCTATATCAAATCTAACCACAATTTTTCCCAATCAGCAGCTTCTCCCTCCCATTGATAGAGTCCTGATAGCTATTATAACTCTTGGGAAGGCCTAGGAGAGGTAGGTTCACTGTACCATCACGGGCATGGTTATTCCAACAATTCCAAGCTCATCATGACAATGAGTGAACTTGGTCAAGTATTTTGGAATGGTCTCACCTTTCTCCATCTTGATTTTTTGAAGTTTGTCTTTCATTTCTAACTTCCTATGGTCACAGTTTTTTGGAATAGGTTTGTCAATGCTTTCCACATAGCATATGGAGTTTCCTTCCCATGGAGACTTGAGAAAATGTGGTCTCGAACTCCCTCAAGGATTATCCGCCTCGCCTTCTTCGCACACTTCTTCCATTCAGCCAGATTTTGTGCATATAGTGTTATTGGCTTAGGAATGTCTTGATAAATGAATTCCTTGAGGTCATTATCCTCCAGCACAACCTTCATCCTATCCTTCCAGGCTATATAAATTGAGCTACCTTCCAAGGCATACTCGAGCCTCAAACCATAGAAATCCATTTTCTGATCCTGAAGTATGTATTGCAAATTCAAATTTCACTTGTAACCCAAAACTCAAAACTTTGAAATATCCTCTAGTATACTGTCTTTAGCTCTGTTACCATGTAGGTTTTCCTATAGATTCACAACTCATGTAGTGTACTAAAACACAAGACAATAATCTATTCTACTCTTTAAACTACATAAACCAATAGATCAATGAAAACAATAATCAACAAGAGGAAGATAATCCAAGACACATAACATAATTTTTTCTCTAGGGAAAGTCACTGCTCAAAACCCCAACTATCTATTACATTAATCATAAATCTGAGTGATAATACAAAGCTTGTTCTCACTAGAATAATTCTTGCACAAGTATAATCAACTCTCTACCTCAGAAGCCTGCACTGACCAACACTTAGTCAATTTTTGTTGTCTGCTGAACCTCTATTTCCTTGCACAATTCCTGAGAGGAGTAGCCCATATTTAAGTCATAATTCCTTCTTCCATAACTACACAATCCAAATCTAGGTCTTCTTCTAATTGCATGCATGATTTGTACAGCTCGAATCATTCTACAACTTACAGTACATTGTCCCTTCACTCTAGTCTCAACTGGGTTTTTCTCTGAACTAGCATGCATGAGTTTCTCATGAGGGAATATTCAGTTAGCTAGAGTAGCACTAAGGATGCACTAGTGCACCAACTCACTACTGGACCCCTACTAGTTCCACAAATAGTTGGAACTAGTTTAACTGTTTATAACTCAGTCAAACCGAGTTATCTAATTACAACTCAAATAAACTCATCTTGGACCCCTAAAATATAGGGAGAACGTATTCATGACTACATAAAGACTTCCAACTCAAAATTCCTAATCTAATTATTTCAATTTAACTTAATTAACTATTTACAAATTGCTGTGTGAATAGAATTCGATTTTAATTCACACTTTAATTCAAGGACAAATTAAACTAGGATTTCTTGTTGTCATTTCTCAACACTCCCTCTCATGAGGGAAATTGAAAAATAAGAAAAGCTAAGAATCCTTGCAGAGGCAGCAGAGGACATTGGAAACTGAATAAGGGAACTCAGTGTCTCAAACCTTGGGGTTTTTTTAGTAAAGGTTATGTAATATGAAACTAGACTTATCTTTCCAAATACATTTGTTGACGTGTCCTTTTGTTCCTTATTAGGATTCTCTGTTGAAAAATCAGTTTAAGTATTCATCTATGTCAGTTTTCATTGCCCAAGACATCTCTCATCTATGTTTATGTGATACAATACATAGGATATGAAGTTTGAGTTATCTCTTTTTCATAGTAGAAGATTATGATTGGTGAGTGATATGTTGGTCCTGCTCTTATCTTTGGGTATGTTACACAATATCTATTCTAAAAGTCTTTAATTGGTCAAATAGAAATTTTCTTCTGACTTAAATTTTTGTCTTAAACTCACACAATAAGAGTTAATTTCACCCTACAGTTATAAATAGATAATTGTTTGCACAAGTGTAACCTGCATCTCAAACTAATCCTCTGAAAACTTTCCAAATAGAAAAAGAACAAAGCCTCTTGAGACTAGGGAAAATTTTAAGAACCACCCTAAATTTATATGTATAATAAATAGGCAAATCCCCATGATACATAGGAAAATGGGAGGTGATTTTATCAATAATATAATATATAAATATATATATATAATTTTTTTGGTGAATCTCTCACCAGATTATATTATCTTGTAAAGTCATGGCAAATCTTTCACTGAATTATAATATCTTGTAAGATCTTGGCAAATCTTTCATTGAATAATAAAAACATTGTGAAGTCTTGGCAAATTATTTGTTAAATTATGAAACCATATATGATAATAGGAAAACATATTCATTAAACTGTAAAATACTAACATACATGTTTGGAAAAATAAACATAATTTTCTTTTCCTACAAACAATGTTGCAAGTTTCAACGGTCGTGTTTGTTAAAGTTCTTACTATACACTCTTTCATATCCTTCTATTAGTTTTAACAATATTCCAGAACAAATTTCTTGTAGGAGTTGATCTTGGCCACTAGTTCTATCAAGGTAGGAGAGATTAATCTTTTCTCTACCACTTTTGTCATGCTACCACTTTTGTCAAGCTATCAAATTTCTTTTTTATTCCATAGACTCCAACTGGGAGATCAAAAAAAAAAAAAAACACATCAATTTTGTTTACCCCAACGCACCAACAAGTAGCAAGCCCCAACTATTAATATAGGAAAGTAGTAGATATCCCAAAGGCTTGAAGGGGATCTAATGGAAAGTAGTGACCGTTGTTAGAAGCCTTCCAATCAATATAGAAATATATAAATGTAGATTTATTATTATTTTAATTGAAAATCTTCAATTAAATAATAAAATTTAATTACGTCTCTCCCAATCTAAATTGCTTATTAGCATAATTCACTACCTTCATACGTCTTGCATTTTTTAACAATGTTGTAACATGTGGATTAATTTCCTTTTTGGTGCACAATCTCTGCCTTTTAGGATGTTAGGTCCCTATACTATTGGTGTAACCCCTTATTGTTATTAGTACAACCCCCTTATAATATTGTTGTGCCATGTAGTACCCATATTGCTATTATTGTGCCCCATAGAAGCCCACTATTATTTTTACTGTGCCCTTACATTATTGTGTTATGTCAGCTCTTATTATATTATGACCCCTTAGACTCCTATATATAGAAAGGAGGTTTTATAATTTGTATCATCTAGAATTTTTCATTTGTGTAATGTAAAGGAGGTTTCCCCCTCGAAGAGGCTTATTTCTAAGGTGTTGATCTATCTTCTCTATATTTTTGTGAGCTAGTTTCATAACATTTGGTATCGGAGCTTTGGATTCTAGGGTTTCGCTGCTCCAAACAGGTCATCTTGATATTTTCACTATAATTTTTTTTATGCGATGTTTCAGAAGCTAAAAAAACCCATTTGATAATAAAGCTTGTTGAACTGTGGGTCCGAATTTTAGATCTGTTCTCGCTATATTTTCGGAGATATGATATAAGGAAGTTAGGGTTTTTGCAAGCTCCAAAATTTTATCTAAAATAGGTCATCGTGGTAGTTTTTCTATAACATTTTTGCTACGAAGTTTCAGAAGCTAAAGAAAAAAACCATTTGAGAAGCAATTGTTCTAAATATCGAGTCCAAATTTCAGATCTTGTTTGACTATATTTTCGAATATATGATATGAGGAAGTTAGGGTTTTTACAGACTCCTGAATTACATCCTAAACAGGTGACCTGGGGAAAATCATCATAACTATCTCTTTGAGCATCAGATTGAAATTTTGTCAAACATTATAGAAAGAGGATGGACTGTAGTTTTCTGTGTATATTTTTCAGATCTAAAGGTCAAAACAATGGCACGTGGAGCTTCATACAAGTATGCTCTTCTAAAAAGGTATATAATCAGGTCATCTGAGGAGATTGTGCATAAATATTTGCTGGAGAATCCAATTTTGATCAGACTAGTGGCATTGGAAGGAGGACATAGAGGGCTACTATAGATCATGATTCCAGAACTAGAAGATCCTAAATTACAGAGTTACAGTCGTTTCAAGATCGAGCTCCTAAAATCAAGAAAAGGCGATATGAGGAAGTTTGATGGCAAGGATCCGGTAAATTGGATACTAAATATGGAGCAATATTTTGATCTACATGAGGTGCAACTGTTACAAAAGATATGTAATGCATCTTCATATTTAGAACCAGATCAATTTTTATGGTATAAAGGGCTTTGTTCTTGTAAACCACTTGTTACATGGTCAATTTTCATGGAGGAAATGATAACACATTATGAGGATACAAAGAGAAACACCTTCTTTAGCCAATTGATAAATCTCAAACAAAAGTGTTCAATGGAAGAGCACATTGAGGAATTTCAAAAATTGAATATAAGGGTAAATGATATTCCAAAGAGGCAAAGGATTGATGCCTTCATAGGTACTTTAAAGGATAACATTCAACATGAGGTTTGTCTTTGGGAACCTGATTCATTGGAGAAGGAATTTAGGTGGGCAAGAAAAATTGAAAGAAAATTTATGGAAACAAGGAATCCCACCACTCACGACTATAATTATGGAAGTGTTTTTTCTCATAGCCTTCCACAACCTACAAGGTTTACACCACAACAATTGGAAGAAAAAAGAGCAAAAGGATTTTATTACAATTGTGATAACAAATACATTAAAGGTCATAAGTGTTCTGAGAATAAATTAATTTACATTGATTGTGAATAGGATGAAGAAAAGGGTTAAGAAACATCAAAAGAAGAGGATACACACTAGGAACCAACCCCAAAAAAAAGAAATAAATCTAACCATATCTTGTAAATAATTGGAAAGAATTACCACTCCTCAAACTCTCAAGATAGAAAGACATATCAAGAATAAAAAGGTTCAAGAAGTGAAATATCACATCGAGAAAGAAGAAATGAGTCCGACCATATCTTGTAATGAATTGGCCGAAATTACCACTCCTCAAACTATCAAGATAGGACATATCAAGAAGAAAAATGTTCAAGAAGTGAAAGATCACATCGAGCATCAAGAAATGAACCTGACCATATCTTGTAATACATTGGAAGAAATTACCACTCCTCAAACTCTCAAGATAGAAGGACATGTCAAGAAGAAAAAGATTCAAGCAATGAAATATCACATCGAGCATCGAGAACAAGTTCTCCAACTTTTAAAGGATAATGCCACTTTGGTGCAGAATCGAATGAAACAATAGGCAGATCAACGTCATAGTGAAATTTTTTTTAATATAGGTGATTGGGTATTTTTATGACCACATCTGAAGTAAGCTATTTATAAGAAGGAAATGTTAGCAATACTACATACACTTAAGAAATGAAGACCTTTCTTAATGGGAAGACACTTCCAGGTAAAAATGGATCTTGATAGTGTTAAATACTTTTTAGAACAAAGATTATCTTTAGAAGAACATAAAAAATGGGTCACAAATATGTTGGGTTATGACTTTGAAATCATCTACAAAAAAGCGAAGAAAAATGTTTTTGTGTATGTACACTCGGGAAAGGATGAGGATGTGGAAGCATTGTTTGGTGCTATTTCTATTATCCAACTATATTGGATAAACAAAACAAGGGATGAATGGAAGAAGGACGATGAAGTGTGGCCACTCATTCAAAAGTTGCAGAAGATCACAATTCAAACCATATTGTCAGAACTTGACGAGGACGAAAAAATCATATTCAAGCCTGGAGCAATCACAGAAACAAGAACTTGGTAGTTACAAAATCGATCAATTTCAGAGTATCTCATCAAGTGGAAGAACTCACCTGCTGAATATTCCACATGGGAGGACAAGAATTTTATACAAAAGCATCAAGAACTACTCAAGTGTTGAGGACAAAACTTTTTGAAGGAGAGGGGAATGTTAGGTCCCTATACTACTGGTGTGGCCCCTTATTGTTATTATTACAACCCACTTATTATATTGTTGTGCCCATGTAGTACCAATATTGTTATTATTGTGCCCCATAGAAGCCCACTATTGTTATTATTGTGCCCTTACATTATTATTGTTATTCCGGCTCTGATTATACTATGACCCCTTAGACTCCTATATATAGAAAGGAGGTCTTGTCATTTGTATCATCTAAGAATTGTTCATTTGTGTAATGTAAAGGAGGTTTCCCCCTCGAAGAGGCTTATTTCTAAGGCATTGATCTATATTTTCTATCTTTTGTGAGCTGGTTTCATAACATAGGACAATATGGTTCAGCGGCCCAACTCTTACAGATCATTATAACAAACTAAGAATAACAGAGAAGATGAAAGGTTGTACAAGCCAACATATTTTTCAAACAACTAATCCAACATCAATAACTTAACTTTTTCATGAAGATATCATGAGGATATCATATTGAGAACATTTGAAAATGGTGGGAAATCCAGGCAATGATTATCTCTCTTCTGTGAAGGTGATGCAGAAAGAGTGATAATATTTCACTGATTTGAATTTTTTTTTGTTAAATCCGAAAAACCAATATTAATTGAGATATTTGTATTTTTTACTAAATTTTGTAAAGTGACTAAATGTAGCTTTAACCATTCACCTTAAGATGTTTTTAACAATATAATTTCCCAAGTCTATGTAATTATCTTCAATCCGCTTCACTCTTGGTGAAGCCCAATACGGTGAAGTGGTTATCAATCCTGGTGTTCCAAGCACAGGGTGATTGTTCTAGCCCATACAATGATCTCCTAAGCTGGCACACATGTGACTCATAGTTGAAGGTCTCAAAACCTTCAGGCTTCTCTATGTACACCTCTTCCTTAATTGTGCCATTAAGGACGGTTGTCTTTACATCCATCTGATGTATCTTCCAACCCATCTGTACTGATAGTGCCAATATAGATCTTATCAATGAGTGCCTTGCAACAGGAGCAAAGGTCTCATCATAGTCAATCCCCTCTACTTGTGAAAAGCCACAGGACACACACCTGGCCTTATGCTTCTCCATACTACCATCTACAACTTTCTTTACCTTGTAAACCCATCGAGATCTCGCCGCTAACTTGTCCTCTAGTCTCAGGACCACATCCCAAACAATGTTACGAACTATGGAGTCATACTCCTCCACCATGGCATCAACCCAAACTAGTTTCTGCACTGCCTCCTCAAAGGAAGATGCCTCAATACATCTGATCATAAGAGTCATGTATCCAATGTACCTATTAGGTGACCTCCTCTACCTTCGCTAAGATGTGAGTGCTCCCACATTCTCCCGTGCATCATGCAATAATTTGTCAGCATCTCTAGTGCACTTTCCCCCATCTTTAGAAGACTCTGCTTGAGTGGATGTCTCCACTCCCAGTTCCTTTACATGTGGTTGTTGCACATCAATCTGAGGCTCCTCACCCTTAGGATCTAAAATCTCCTCAACCGCATGTAGCTCAATCTCCCTCTCAATGGAAACTCACATGGCCTTCTCCTCCTCAAAGCTGACATCCCTGCGAACCACTGTCATCCTGTTCGTTGGCAAGTACAACCGATAGTTGTGAGGTGTATCAGTGGACCCTAAAATATCCCCAACTTTGATGTTGGCTCAAGCTTCTTCGATGCATATTTGGTCACATGGAAATACACCGATGACCCAAAAATCCTGAAGTGACCAAAAATCTGGTCTCTTATCAAAATAAACCTCCTTTGGTGTCTTCATTCCACAAATTTTATGTGGGCTATGGTTCTTTGAATAAACCATTGTGTTGCATGCCTTAGCCCACAAGTGTAGTGGTAGGCCCTGATCATGCAACATCACTCATGCTTCCCCTACAATTATTTTGTTTTTCCTCTTGGCCACCCCATTTTGTTGTGGGTTATGGGGTTTCGTCAACTCTCATTTAATCCCTTCTACTGCATAGAAGTTCTTAAACTCATTTGGGACATACTCACCATTGTTATCAATCCTCAGAGCTTTAACCTTCTTGCCTGACTCTTTTTCAACCAATGCTTGTGAAAGTTTGATCCTTCTTTTGCATGAAAAATATCCAGTATTTACGAGAAAATTTGCCAATAAATATAAGATAATACTTGTGTTTGGTTATGGATGCTATCGATAATGGTCCACACACATCTAAATGGAATCACTCTAGAATCGTCTATGCTCAACTGTCTTTGTCGTGAAAGGAATCCTTGGTGTATTTTCCCAAATTACACCCCTTGCATGTATCAACTTGCTCTAGCATACCTTTGGAAAGACCAATAGAGATCTACTGCATGATTTGCAAAGCCCCATGATGCAATGTTAGGTCCCTATACTACTAGTGTAACCCCTTATTATTATTAGTGAAACCCCCTTATTATATTGTTGTGCCCATGTAGTACTCATATTGTTATTATTGTGCCCCACAAAAGCCCACTAGTGTTATTGTTGTCCCCTTACATTATTATTGTTATGTCATCTTTGATTATATTATGACCCCTTAGACTCCTATATATAGAAAGGAGGTCTTGTCATTTGTATCATCTAAGAATTGTTCATTTGTGTAATGTAAAGGAGGTTCCCCCCTTGAATATGCTTACTTCTAAGGCGTTGATCTATCTTCTCTATCTTTTGTGAGCTGGTTCCATAACATTTGGTATCAGAGCTTTGGATTCTAGGGTTTCACTACTCCAAATAGGTCATCGTGGAATTTTTGCTATAATGTTTTTTCTGTGATGTTACAGAAGCTAAAAACAAAACCCATTTGAACGGAAATCTTGTTGAAGCTTGGATTCAAATTTTAGATCTTGTCTCACTATATCTTCGAAGATATAATCTAAGCAAGTTAGGGTTTTGGCAGACTCCCGAATTACATTCTAAACATGTGACCTTGGGAAAATTGTCATAACTTTCTCCTTGAGCATCAGATTTAAATTTTGTAAGCAGTTACAGAAATAGAACGGACTATAGTTTTCTATGTATATTTTTCAGATCCAAAGGTTAAAACAGTGACACATGGCACTTTGTACAAGTTCGATATACTGAAAAACTATATAATGAGTTCATCTTGGGAGACTGGGCATAACTCTTTCTTGGAGAATCCAATTTCGAGAAGAATGGTGCCATTGGAAAGAGGATGTAGAGAGCTACTATAGGAGGAAATTTCAAAGCTTGGAGATCTGAAATTACAGAGTTACATTCATTTCAAAATCGAGCTACTAAAATCAAGAAAACAAGATATGAGGAAGTTTGACGGCAAGGATCCAGTAAATTGGATACTACAGATGGAGCAATTTTTTGATCTACATGAGGTGAAACTATTACAGAAGGTATGTATTGCATATTCAGATTTAGAACTGGATCAATTTTTACGTTATAAAGGGATTTTTTCTCGCAAACCACTTGCTACTTGGTCAATTTTCACGAAGGAAATGATAGCACATTATGAGGATACAAAGAGCAACACCTTCTTTAGCCAATTGATAAATCTCAAACAAAAGTGTTCAATGGCAAAGCATATTGAGGAATTTCAAAAATTGAATATAAGGGAGAATGATATTCCAGAGAAGTGGAGGATTGACGTCTCCATAGGGACTTTAAAGGATAACATTCAACATGAGGTTTGTCTTTGGGAGTGTGATTCATTGGAGAAGGCATTCAGGTTGGCAAGAAAAATTGAAAGTGAAATTATGGAAACAAGGAATCCCACCATTCACGACTATATTTATGGAAGTGTTTTTTCTCCTAACCTTCCACAACCTACAAGGTTTACACCACAACAATTGGAAGAAAAAAGAGAAAAAGGGCTTTGTTACAATTGTGATAACAAATACAACAACTTGATAAGCAAAGCAAGGGATGAATAGAAGAATGGCTAAGCACGATGGGACTCATTCAAAAGTCGTCAAAGATCCCAGTTCCTACACTATTGCTAGAAATTGACAAGGAAGGAAAATTCATATTGGAACCTGAAGAATTCACAGAACCGAGATCTCGACAGCTACGAAATCAATCAATTTCAAAGTATCTCATCAAGTGGAAGAACTTACCTGCTAAATATTCCACATGGAAGGGTGATAATTTTATACAAAAGCATCCAAAACTACTCAAGCATTGAGGACAACAATTTTGAAGGAGAGGGGCATGTTAGGTCCCTATACTACTAGTGTAACCCCTTATTATTATTAGTGCAACCCCCTTATTATATTTTTGTGCCCATGTAGTACCCATATTGTTATTATTGTGCCCCATAAAAGCCCATTATTGTTATTGTTGTGCCCTTACATTATTATTGTTATGTCGACTCTGATTATATTATGACCCCTTAGACTCCTATATATAAAAAGGAAGTCTTGTCATTTGTATCATCTAATAATTGTTCATTTGTGTAATGTAAAGGAGGTTTCCCCCTCGAAGAGGCTTATTTCTAAGGCGTTGATCTATCTTTTCTTTATTTTTGTGAGATGGTTCCATAACATGCAAGTGACCTAATTGCATGTGCCACAACTCGCCAATGTATCGACTCTGCACCTTCTCTTCTTTCATGTTCAAGAAGCACAATACTATACCTCCAACTTATAAAGATTCTTAACTTGAATCCCTATCTTCTTAACTTGACCTGTGGCTATGTGTCGAAGGAACGCCTTTCATTTCAAGAAAATCACAGCATAGCCTCTATTCTCAAGCATAGTGATCTATACTAAGTTTTTCTTCAACCAGGGCACATACATAACATCTCTCAAGGTGAGAGGGGCACCCTGCTCCCTCTAAAAAGTAACCATGCCCAATCCAGTAGAACTATACCCCCCGTCGTCATCCATCTCTATATGCCTCTAGAGATCTTTCTCTTCCAGGTCATTAAACAACCTCTTGTCAAGAGTCATTTGGAATGAAGCTCCACTGTCAAGGTACCATACTCTACCCATCATTGATGACACCATGCATGCAATGAAAATAAATTCCAACTCAAATTGAGAGGCCAAAGCCTCACCCATCACTCTTCTTGGTGACTTCTTCTTGGACTTCTTGAGCAGACAATTTGTAGAAAAATGGCCTAGCTCGTGACAATGAAAGAACTTAACTTTCATCATGTCTTTCTTCTTACATCTATGACAAGAATCTGATTTGGATGGGACTCCTTCCATTTCCTTACCTTACCCACTAAGGCACAGTTTTCCTCATCATCAGTTTTTTATGTGGAACCATATCTAGTGTTCCTTTTGATATTCTCCTGCATCAAATCAGACCATAGTTGTTCCCAATTTGGGAGATTCTCCCTCCCATTAATAGAGTTATGATACCTATTCCAACTCTTGGGAAGGCTTAGGAGAGCTAGGATCACTATATCATCCTTGGAAATGATTATTCCAACACTTCCAAGCTCATCATGATAGTGAGTGAACTTGGTCAAGTATTTTGGAATGGTATCACCTTTCTCAATCTTGATTTTACAAAGTTTGTCTTTGAGTGCCAACATCCTATGGTCACTGTTGTTATGGAATAGGTTCGTCAATGCTTTCCACATAGCATACAAATTTTCCTTCCCATGGATACTCGAGACAATGTGGTCTCAAACTCCCTCAAGGATTATCTGCCTCGCCTTCACCACACACTTCTTCCATTCAACCAGATTATTTGTATCCGATATTGTTGGGTTAGGAATGTCTTGATCAATGAATTCCTTGAGGTGATTATACTCCAACACAACCTCCATCTTATCCTTCTAGGCTATATAATTCAAGCTTCCTTCCAAGGCATACTCGTGCCTCAAACCTAGAAATCCATTTTTTGATCCTGAAGTATGTATTGCAAATTCGAATTTCACCTATAACTGAAAACTCAAAACTTTGAAATCTCCTCTATGATATTTTATTTATCTCTAATACCATGTAGATTTTCTTATAGATTCACATCTCATGTAATGTACTAAAACATAAGACAAGAATCTACTCTACTCTTTAAACAACGGAAACCAATAGATTGATGAAAACAATAATTGACAAGAGGAAGATAATCAAAGACACATAATACAATTAAAGAACTATTGAATGAAGGTATTACAGACTCATGTGTTGTTGTGTGTCTATGTTATTTTAGGCAATGGATCGATCAGATTTCAAAATACACAGAAACTAGAAAATGGAAAATATTAAGAGAAACACAGTAAGCAAATACAAGAACACAACAAATTGATAAGGAGTTCACCCTATCCTACAGGGCTACGTCTCCGATCTAGCTTTCAGTGGTGGCCTTCTTTTATTGTGTCTTTAAAGAAGATATTTACAATGAGGAGCTCAACTTGAGTCTCCTGAAACAGAAATGATGCTTGGCAGGGTGGTTCTTGGATTCCCCAAGCCACTAGAGTGCACAGACTCTTTTCCTCTCCAAGTCTTGACTTCACTAGTCTTTAATGGGAGGAGCTCAATGTGGTGCTCAATTCCCAACAGATCCTCTCGGGGATTGCTTGAACATCTCAAGCTTTCTATATGCTCGACACTGCCTTAGGAAACAGGGCAACTTGACCCTTTGTCTTTCGCTTCTTGCTTCATTGTCTCTTCTTTTCTCTGTCTTCACTTTCTTCTCCTCTTGGTGTCTTCTATTATGTATGTTCATGGCTTAAAGCCAATTTGTCTCATGAATGTTTGATTCCTCTTCCACCCCCATCGGATTGCCTACTACTGCTCGCTTGGGGTTCCCTGTCTCTGCGTCATCATCAACGGCTCACAGGGAGTGGCCACTTGTCCTCTTGCGAACTACACCAGCTCTTCCTCAATGTTTTGGTTTTTTCAATTACATTATGCAACCATTCACTTGCCAACTTAGCAGTCAAATTGGATCTCAAACTCTTATGTGTCCCGACTTAATCCCCTATCAAATCCAGTTTCTCCATCAGTCACGATCTCCGCCATCAGATCTGGAGCCTCCAGATCCTATGCCATTCGCTCATTTCGCACAGTTGGCCTGCTCGACCGTTAGCGCGGGTGAGCGGTGATTTTCTCTCTCGTCTATCTGCCACGCGTTGAGTGCTAAATGGAATCACTCGTTTTTCTCCAAATCCACTTACCACCCAAGGGTGCCCCCGATATATCGTCGTTTTTGGAGTGTGGGTCCCACCTTTTGCCTTAGCGCTTTCCCCACGGTTTCCCAGCTTCCATGCGACCAAGCGCTTCAGGGCTCTTTCCTTCTCGAGGGGTTTTGCATTAGAAATGCCCTCTATTTCCTGATTCGGGCTTCCAAGTGCCAATTTTCCTCCTGTGCAGTCTCCATAGGCCTCGGTCAGCACACTTTGACCGAGGTCCTCATTGATCCTTATTGTCTGTAAACTGCCACTGTCAAAGGTCTTCCTGATCTCTCTTTGTTCACAAAAGTCTATCCTATTTTGATACAGTCATGGCATCTTGATTATTTTTCATGGATCTAATTCGGATGACAGCCTTCTCACTGAAAAAGCTTTTGGACCACCAAAAGTTGGTTTTCAAGCATCGACTAAGTGAGGGTACAATTGTCTCACTTGTCCAATCTCTATCCATTTTGCACTACTCGGCTTTGAACCCTTGAGCCCAATTCTAAGGTACTCAACATCTCCTCTGCACATTGTCCTCACCTTCCTGTCCAGAACTATGTCCTCCTGCAATTCATTAAGGTATTCAGGTAGCAAGTCATCAATAGAAGGAAATTGACTCTGCTCTTTGGGATCCTCAATTAGTGAGGGTTCAAACAATCTCAAGCAGTCTACGTTCACAACTGAGTAGATGTGCATGTAAGCTGGTAGATCAAGGTGAAAATCATTTTCACCAATCTTCTCAAGTATTTTGAAAGTTCCATACCTGATAGGATTTATCTTTTTACCTTCACTGTGCATCCTGTCCTTGCTGATGTATAGCCAGACTTGGTCACCAACTTGGAAAATATGCTCCATTAGATGCTTATCATGCCATGCCTTGTATTTGGCTTGGCTCTTTTCCAGTTGTTCCTGTACTACCTGGTGGATCTCTTGGATTTATTCAATGAACCTAGTTACCTTGTCCACATCACTGTGTCCATCAACTGTGGTATCTTACCAAAGACAAAATCCAAAGGGGACCTTGGTGTGAAACCATAACAGGTCTCAAAAGGAGATCTATGTGTAGAAGAATGTTTTGCTCTATTTTAAGCATGTTACACATAACATAAATGTTCATCCCAAAGCTTAGGATGTTTGCTGCAATATCCTCTGAGTAACTGGATCATCGTATTGTTAACTACCTCTGTCTGGCCATCATTTTGTGGATGAAAAATTGTGCTTTTCTTTAGTTTGGTGTCCATCAGTTCCCACAGACTTGACCAAAACTTCCCCACAAATCAGGTGTCTCGATCAGATACAATGGAAGTGGGTAGTCCAAAATGAACCCATACATGTTCAAAGAATAGTTTTGCAATTTGTTCAACTGTAATCTATTTATTACAAGGTATCAAAATACACATTTTACTAAACCTATCCACAACAACATATAGATAATCATGACCTTTCCTAGAATTAGGCAGTCCTCCAACAAAATCCATGGAAACACTTTCCCAAGGGTGAGAAGGAACTGGTAATGGAGTGTACAAGCCTAGCTTTCTATTGCTGGGCTTGCTTTTAGCACACATAGTACACCCTCTTACATATCTAGAAACTGTCTCATTCATTTTTGGCCAATAACAAAATCTTTGCAGCTGTGAAACTGTTTTACTTACCCCAAAGTGACCTGATATCAAAGAAGTGTGTGCTTCTCTAATTATCTTTACTCTCTCAGTTTGTGGAATGCATAACTTCCCACAATGGCATAAGAGTCGGTCCTTTACATTATAATCCAATTCTTCTACTCGTTTTCCTTGAATTAAAGTTGCATATACATCTTTAAAGTCTATATCTTGAGCATATTGTTCAATGTAGCTTTCATGCAACACAGAATTATGCTTAAGTATTCCCTTTTTATATCTGATGACTAAATGAAACTGTTGTAGGAAACCCATCCATTTATAGTGCCTTGATTGCTGTAACTTAGTTTGGGAGTATAGATATTGAAGTGGCTGATAATCAATATGTATTATTGTCTCTTTGCCCATTAAGTATTGTTTCCACTTTTTCACACTCAGTACTAATGCATACAATTCTTTATCATATGTAGGATAGTTAACTAATGTAGGATTAAAAGTCTCATAATGATAACATATGGGTTTGTCGTGTTGTGTCAACACTGCTCCCATGGCATAGTCACTGGCATCTGTTTGGATCTCAAATGGTCTTTGAAGATCAGGTAGTGCTAGGACAGGTGTTGTACTAATCTTTTCTTTCAAGGTGTCGAAGGGTTTCTGTTGTTTTCCTCCCCACTGAAACACCTTGTTCAATCCGTTTAAAGCATGTAAGGGAGCTGCAATTGAGATAAAGTTAGAAATGAACTTACTCCAATATTGTGCTACTCCTAAGAAGCTTTTAACTTCTGTAGCAGATTTGGGTTTAGGCCATTTTATAATGACTGCTACCTTAGAGGGATCTATCTTCAATTCACCACCCCCTATTATATGACCCAAATAATTTAGAGATGTTTTTCCAAATTCACATTTTGAGAGTTTAACATGAAGTTTTTCTCTTGTCAAAGCATCTAATGTCTGCTTAACATGCTTTTAAGTGTTCTTCCCATGTTTTGCTAAAAATCAGAATGTCATCCAGATGCACAATAACAAAATCATCAAGAAAAGGTCTGATTACATCATTCAATAATCTCATGAAAGTAGCAAGAGCATTAGTTAAGCCAAAAGGCATAACCAGCCACTCATACTATCCATGTTTTGTTTTGAAAGCAGTCTTCCATGCATATTGTTCTGCAACTCTGACCTGATGGTATCCACTGTGCAAGTCTAGCTTGGAGAAATAAACAACTTCCTTCAATTGATCTAAAAGATCATCTATGCGAGGAAGCGGATAACGATTTTTTATTGTTATCTTATTCAGTGCTTGGTAATCAATGCACATTCTCCACGAGCCATCTTTTTTTCTCACCAAAACGATTGGTGACCCACATGGCGATGTGCTAGGCCTGATGAACCCTTTCTCGAGCAACTCTTGCACCTACTTCTTGATTTCAGCATTCTCTAAAGCAGACAATCTGTACATTCCAATGTTAGGCAATGGAGCATCTTGCTGAAAAATAATATAATGTAATATTTCCTTTTTGGATGGAAAACCTTTAGGTTCTTGAAACAAGATATCATACTCTGAAACAACCTTTTCTAAATTAGCTTGTTGTTTAACATCACATCCCTCAAATACATTGGTTTTTTTAGGTTTCTTTTCCTTTACAACCATCAGTAAGAATTGTTTGCATGAATTTATCATTCTTTTCATCTGCCTTGAGTTTATGAGAGTAAAATTATTCTTGAGCTTATGAGCTCTTACAAAGTATTTGATTCCATCTTTAACAAGTAGATACTTGTTCTTAGCTCTATAGAAAATAGCTTTTCTATCACACAATTAAGGACTTCCTAAAACAATTCCACATATATCCAAAGGAATTATGTCTAACTCAACCTCATCTACAAATGCTGACCCAAAAGAAAACTTGAGTTTGCACTGTCTAGTCACTTGTAGTTGTGCTTTATCATTCAACCATCCTAATGGTATGGTTTCTTGTGAGGTGTAGTTGCTAATCCCAATTTCTTTACAATTGCTTCAGAAATTAAATTTACTTATGAGCCACTATCAAACAAAGTATCAATATTTTGATGTTTGGAAATAACTCAAATATGGAAAAGCTCATGTCTTTTTCTCTCATTCTTTTCATCAATAATAGATTGTGCATAATTACTAGTAGATGCTTCAAAATTCTTACCTTTTATACCTGTTTGGAAATGGCTATTTCATCTCCCAAGTCTGGCCCCAAATCTTTCTGAATAGCTGCAGCAGTCTTCTTCTTCTTGCCCTCGAACTTCTTAGGTCTCAGCTCTTGATGCGGAATCCAACAATGCTCATCATCATGCCCATCCTTTTTACAATGAGTGCATGAAGCTTTGCTCTTCTGTGCAGTGTTAGCCCTCCTTGCTTTCCATTTCTGCTTCCTTTTCTCCTTGCTCTTGCTTGTAGTGGGTTGGGATGATCCCCCAACTTCTGGATTTCCATTCTTTCCTCTAGCTTCTAGATGAGTAGCTTGTACATATACTTCATCTATACTAGTGGGATTAAACAAGAGCATGGTATGCCTCATGTAGCTATGTAGACCACCAATGTACTCCAAAAGTCTTTGGTGAGTCTAATGAGATTCCTAGGATCAATGATCTCTTTCTAAAGTCTTGAGTGTACCCTTGCATACTTTTCCCTTTTAATTGTCAAAGAGTTTGCCACCTCATCATGGCTTGTTGCATGTAGGCCAATGGATAGAACTACTTTTTTATTGCAAAAACAAATTCATTCCAGACAGAGATAGTATTACCATGTCTTTTCATGTCAGCTTGGGTTCTGCCTTCCCACCAAACCAAGGCAGTGCCTCCAAGGCGTAGGCTTGCCAACTGAATCTTGATCTTGTCTGAGTCGATATTCTGCACTGTTCAATACACATCAATTTGTCTAATCCAATTGTCCAACTTTTTTGCATTCAACTCTCCATCATATATAGGTAAATCAAATTTGACATCTAGTTTGATCAAAGATGCTTTCTTTTCGTTTTCAAGGTTGTTAGGAGGTGTGAGAAAGCTTTCCTCTTTCCCTTTTCCCTTGGATGGTCATGGAAGTGAGACCTGTCTTCTCCTTTGTCTTGCTTAGAGCCTGATGAATCTTCATCCTTATGTTTTCTAAAGTCCCTATACATTTCTTCTACCATGGACTTTATGGCTAGGAAACTTTCTATTAATTGAGGGTTTGGCCCCATAGAACCTTCCTCTCACGTTGTCTTCCGAGGATAGACTCTCCCAATTTCAGGATTAGTTTCAACCAACTCTCCTTCTCCTAATTTGAGCTTTGATCTAGTGAGCATTCAATAGCTAAACCAACACAAGCTTGTCTAACCTTGACAGCCTAGAGCTCCGATACCACTTGATCTGAAAATCACTCTTGAGTGATCTCAATTAAATAATTATTGAATGAAGGTATTACAAACTCATGTGCTGGTGTGTGTCTATGTTATTTTAGGCAATGAATCGATCAGATTGCAAAATACACAGACAATGGAAAAAGGAAAACAGTAAGAGAAACACAGTAAGCAAATACAAGAACACAACAAATTAATAAGGATTTCACCCTATCCTCCAGGGCTATGTCTCTGGTCTAGCTTTCAGTGGTGGCCTTCTTTTATTGTGTCTATAAAGCAGATATTTACAATGAGGAGCTCAACTTGAGTCTCCTGAAATAGAAATGATGCTTGGCAGGGTGGTTCTTGGATTCCCCAAGCCACTAGAGTGCACAGACTCTTTTCCTCTCCAAGTCTTCACTTCTCTGGTCTTTAATGGGAGGAGCCCAATGTGGTGCTCAATTCCCGACAGATCCTCTTGAGGATTGCTTGAACCTCTCAAGCTTTCTATCTGCTTGATGCTACCTTAGGCTGCAAGTTAGCTCGGCCCTCTATCTTTCCACTTCTTGCTTCATTGTCACTTCTTTTCTCTGTCTTCACTCTCTTCTCCTCTCGGTGTCTCCTGTTCTGCCTGTTCATGGCTTAAAGCCAATTTGTCTCACGACTGTTCGATTCCTCTTCTGCCTTCGTCAGATCGCCTGCTGTTGCTCGCTTGGAGTTCCATGTCTCTGTGTCATCGTCAACGGCTCACATGAAGTGGCCACTTGTCCTCTCGCGAACTACGCCAGCTCTTCCTCAATGGTTCAATTTTTCGGTTACGTTATGCAATGACTCACCTGCCAACTCAGCAGTCAAATCAGACCTCAAACTCTTATGTGTCATGGCTTAATCCCCTGTCAAATTCGGTTTCTCCATCGGGTGCAATCTCTGCCATCAAATTTGTAGCCTCTGGATCCTACACCATTTTCTCATTTCGCACAGTTGACCTGCTTAACCGTTAGCATGTGATGAGCAGTGGTTTTCTCTCTCATCCACCTGCCATGTGTCGGGCACTGAATGGAATTGCTCATTTTTCTCCAAATCTGCTTACTGCCCAAGGGTGCCCTTGATATACTACTGGTTTTGGAGCCCGAATCTCGCCTTTCACCTTAGCACTTTCCCCATGGTTTCCTGGCTTCCATGCGACCGAGCGCTTCAGGGCTCTTTCCTTATCGAGGGGTTTTGTAATAGAAATTCCCTTTGTTTCCTGATCTGGGTTTCCCAAGTTCCAGTTTTGCCTCCTGCACGGTCTCCATGGGCCTCGGTCAGTGCACTTTGACCAAGGTCCTCGTCGTTCCTTGCTGGTTGCAAACTGCCATTGTCAGAGGTCTTCCTTATCGCTCTTTGTTCACAAGTTCGAAGTTTGTCCTGTTTTGATACAATCATGGCATCTTGATTATTTTTCATGGATCCAATTCAGATCAATACTCGAGATAATGTGGTCTCAAACTCCCTCAAGGATTATTTGGCTCGCCTTCACCACACACTTCTTCCATTCAACCAAATTATTTCCATCCGATATTGTTGGATTAGGAATGTCTTGATCAATGAATTCCTTGAGGTGATTATCCTCCAACACAACCTCCATCCTATCCTTCTAGGCTATATAATTTGAGCTTCCTTCCAAGGCATACTTGTGCCTCAAATCGTAGAAATCCATTTTTTGATCCTGAAGTATGTATTGCAAATTCGAATTTCACCTGTAACCCAAAACTCAAAACTTTGAAATATCCTCTATTATATTTTATTTATCTCTAATACCATGTAGATTTTCTTGTAGATTCACATCTCATGTAATGTACTAAAACATAAGACAAGAATCTACTCTATTCTTTAAAAGACGGAAACCAATAGATTGATGAAAACAATAATTGACAAGAGGAAGATAATCAAAGACACATAATACAATTATTTCTCTAGTGAAATTCAGTGCTTAAAACCTCAACTATCTATTCCATTATTTAGAAATTTGAGTGACAATACAAAGCTTGTTCTCATTAGAACAATTCCTACACAAGTATAATAAACTCTCTACCTCAGAAACCTGCATTGACCAACACTTGGCCAATTTCTACTTCCTTTTGAGCCCCTATTTCCTTATGAAATTACTTAGAGGAATAGCCCATACTTAATTGGGAATTCCTTCTTCCATAACTAAGCAATCCAAATCTAGGTCCTCTTCTGATTGCATGCATGATCTGTACAACTCAGATCATTCTACAATTGATAGTACATTGTCCTTGCACTCTAGTCTCAACTAGGTCTTTCTTTGAACTAACATGCATGAGTTTCTCATGAAGGAATCTTCAGTTAGTTGGAGTAGCACTAAGGATGCACTAGTGCACCAACTCACTACTAGACCTCTACTAGTTCCACAAATACTTAGAACTTGTTTAACTCTCTATAACTCATTCAAACTGAGTTATCTAATGAGAACTCAAATAAATTCATCCTAGACCCATAAAGTTTAGGGAGGACATATATATGACTACAGAAAGACTTCCAACTCGAAATTCCTAAGCTAATTCAATCAATTTAACTTAATTAACTATTTACAAGTTGCTATGAGAATAGAATTCGATTTTAATTCACAGTTTAATTCAAGGAAAAATTAAACTAAAATTTATTGTTTCCATTTCTCAACAGCTAATACCAAAACCCCTTGAGATTTTCCTGCCAAGTGGCCCCAAAGTTCTATAGAAAAATGCTAATAATATTGTTTGTAATCAGTGCAAATTCTGTAATCTGTGCCACCCGAAATTAAGCAAAATGGGGTATGTTGCTTCTCCCAACCCAAGTGTGACCTTGTGATTGACCCTCGTGTTAGAAGGGCTTCCCAGACCGCACTACTACAAGTAGATTTATCTCCCTACCGCAAGTTGCTAATTTAATTTGGTAGTCTTGAAGCAGTTAACTAACACACCTATCTCCAACACCCCAGCCTAAACTAATGTTGGTGTAATACCAGTAAAATGAAAAGGATGAGACTATTTGATTTTATTATCATGTTAATTTTAAGTGGTTTTTGTTTACACAGTTGGGATGTGGCGTGAAACTTAGATGGCGTGAATGACTCTTATTAGTAACCCTGATGCAATTATATGCAAAAAAAAAATTACTTCAATTAATGTTAACTACAAGAGGGTAAGAGTTTATCACAACACATCAACGCATATTATAGTGCCCCTCCCACTAAATTCTTAAATGCAGAAACCCAAAATTTATAAATATGTTGACCCAAAACCAAACCAAAAAGATAAAGCAATCGAAAAGAGGCAAAAGGAAACTCCCCAAGCTAGAACGCAAAGTATTTATAAAGCCACAAAGCTAGGAAAACAAAGCCAAAGAAACAAACACAGTTAAGCAATTAAAAATAAAACCAAAAGTGAAAGAGGAAGGAAATGTCAACAAGCGAGGGTTGCAACACAATGGATCAATAGAGGCCAACGCTTTACAAAGGGAAAATCCAAACCCTAGTGGAAGGAAGGCTTAAACAAGATTAAATGAGGGTGATAAGAAGCAATGAAAACACTCTCAAATAAACTTTTGTAGATGAACACTGCACAACCAAACAAAACACCACCGAATGTGAGCAAAATAAACAAAACAAGGAAGAAATCACTTAGAAACAAGTGAAAAAACCACATAAAGGCAAAACAGATCCAAAAGTAGGATATGAAATAGATCTAAATAGTCACTGAAATCAGCTAAATAGATCTGAAAATGAGATCTAGAAACAAGAAAACAAGCCTCAACCAAAGCACCAAAATATCTCTAAGAGAATGTTGAAAGACACTAACTATGGAAGACCTCAAATGAATAATAAAAAATGAATCACACCAACATATATCAACAACTAGTAGATCATGAAACATATCCAGTGGATCTCCAATAGATCAGAAAGAAGAAAGAGGATGAATGCCCAAAACATGTCAAAACCCTCTCACAACAAAACAAATCCAATCCAAGGAAATCGGGCACCAGAAGATAGATATGGATTAGAACCAGTCAACAGACAGAAAATCAACATAGATCCAAAGCATAGACAAAAATTCAAGAAAGTAAATTTGAATTTTCAAGGCTAAATGGCTAGTCACACAGATAAATTGTGCAATTTTGGACCGATTTCTGGCTTGTAACAGCAAGGTATCAACCAACAAGACACAGCAAAAAGAACACAATGTTATGCTAACGACCAAAGAGAAAACCAAAAAATTATAAAATACTCACACACAAACAGAGAAAAATAGTGAATATTTAGGTAATTAAGCCCTAAAAACAACCACAAAGAGTTGAAAAAATTTAGGGAAGCTCAGAAAACTAAAAAAGGAGATAAATAAACAAAAAACCAAGGTGAAGTAGATAAGAATAAAAAATTCTCTGATTGAAAGCACCATTTTTGTTGCATTGAAATTTACATGCAAGAATCTATTGCTTCGTGATCTATTGGCCAAATAAGATCGCCAGACAGTAAGAGAAGAATAGTCAATGGATAAACAATCAAATCCGAACCCAATGCTCATACATGCAACAAGCAAATGATTCTAGATGTTATAAAAGAAAGAGCATGTACTTGGCCTCCTCTCAGGTCAGTGAATGGTTTTAAATTCGTAGAAAAATACTTGTGCTCCACTCAAGCGATTTTATTCATCTACACTCAAACTCAACACCTACACACAACCATAAATACTCAAGGACAACAAGTGATTTTCCTTTGAAGATCGTTAGCTCAAAACATCATAGAAATCACATATATCACTGTTATAAACATCTAAATACATGGAAGGAACATAGATTTCTATTAATCCAGAATCAAAATACAAGTATACCTTCACCTAGGTTTCCTTTCCAAAATCTGACACAGTCTCCCCACTACAATAGGAAAATATCAATGAAGAACAAAGACTCTAGCAACATATCACTCAAAACCCTTGTCGTTCTCACCAAGAATCTGATGTCAAAGCATAAAATCCCAATCAAAAACTAGCATGACCCTCTCAAGTGGTCTAGTACAAATAAGGTTAAGATCACTCCTATAAGGATGAATGTAGACGCTCAAGACGATGAGAAGTTATGGAAGCATCTCAATGATAAGTCTTAAACAACTCAAATAGGTAATGAGTCGAACTGATATCCTAGGAAGCACAAGACTCTAGAAATATTGCCCAGTCATAGACATAAAATAGCGAAAATGAGACTGCATTCACTTGTGTAATGCAAGTTGTCGGTGAATGGAAGGTTTGAGTCACTCTTATAAGCCATCATCCATGTGACTGGGTGTCATGACTAGAAAAAATAAGGTTTGAGGCCCATTAAAAGGTCCATCAACAAATATCTTAGTAACTATAACCACGGGGAGAAAAATATGCTGATAACACTAATAAACCTAATTACTTCCCAAACTCCACCAAATCAACCCTACTACAACTCACCAAGTGGAGAAAATTATCCTAAAAATGAGCAAGCCCAAAACTTGAAATAAGTGGGTAGGAGTTAGGTCCCTACAATACTAGTGATTCGCCTTTACTATTGTCATTGTAGCCCTTATTGTTATTGTTGTTCTCCTATTGTCCCCATATTTTTATTATTGTGCCCCATAGAAGCCCACTATTGTTATTGTTGTGCCCTTACATTATTATTGTTTTGTCAGCTTTGATTATGTTGTGACCCCTTAGACTCCTATATATAGAAATGAGGTTTTGTCATTTATATCATCTAATAATTGTTCATTTGTGTAATGTAAAGGAGGTTTCCCCCTTGAAGAGGCTAATTTTGAAGGCGTTGATCTATCTTTTCTTATGTTTTGTGAGTTGGTTGCATGACATTTGGTATCATAGGTTTGGATTTTAGGGTTTTGCTGCTCCAAACATGTCATCGTGGCCTTTTCACTATAACCTTTTTTTATGTGATGATGCAAAAGCTAAGCAAAAAAACCATTTGATTTGGAATCACTTTGCACCTCGGGTCTGAATTTTAGATCTTGTCTTTCTATATTTACGGAGATATGATCCGAGGAAGTTAGGTTTTTTGCAAGATCTCGAATTATATATCAAATAGGTGACCTAGGGAAAATCATCATAACTTTATTTCTAAGAAGGGCCTGTAAATTTATGTGTATTAGTTTTAGGTCCTAAGGTCAAAATAGTGACACGTGGAACTTCGTACAAGTTTGCTCTACCGAACCAGTCTATAATCAGGTCATTGTGGGAGATTTAGCATAACTCTTCCTTGGAGAATCTAATATTGATCAGACTTGCGAGGTTGGAAAGAGGACTCAGAGGGCTACCATAGGATGAAATTTCAGACCTTGTAGATCCAAAATTATAGAGTACAACAGATTCAATATTGAGCTCCTACAAAGTGAAAAAAGGTGTGTAGTTGGTTTTTTTTTTGTTTTTGTTTTTTTTTTTTGTTTTTTTTTTTTTTTTTTTTTTTTTTTTTTTTTTTTTTTTTTTTTTTTTTTTTTAAGCTTTGAAAAATAGTTTGAATGAATTCAAAAGGAATAGTGAAGCATTATTATCATTAATTGATGCCTAGAAGAAAGAAAATGGAAACACCTAGTAAGCAACCTAAAATCTCTAACATGAGTCATGAAGAAGAGGAAGAAATGCAACATGATATATCAAAATTACGAAACCAAGTTCAACAAGATTCACTCTCACAAAAAGTAACCGATGCTAGGATGGATAGTTTAAAGAAAGGCGTGGAAGCTAATATGGATGGCGTGGAAGCTAATATGGATGGCGTGGAACCTAAGATGGATGACGTGGAATATAAGATTGATGGTTTAAAGAAATGTGTGGAACCTAAGATGGATGGTATAGAAGAAAAACTTAAAGGCAACATGGAATATTTGAAGACAGGCATGGAAGCTAAGATGGATGGTATAGAAGAAAAAATTAAAGGCAACATGGAATATTTGAAGATAGATATGACAAATTTTCTACAAGAAATGCTTACTAATGGGAAAAGGGTAGTAAAGGAAACTCAAGAGGAGAACAAAAGAAATGTTAATTATGATTTCATAGACTCTAACAGTGGATTGAAGACCCGCCATGTTCCAAAGATCGATATGAGGAATTTTGATGGAAAGGATCATGTAACATGGATACTACAGATAGAACAATATTTCAATATCCATAATGTGAAAAACACACAAAAGGTACGCATTGCAACTTTATATTTGGAACCAAATCAGTTTGTATGGTATGGATGGCTTTTCTCTCGTAAAAAAATTGTCACTTGGGCAATTTTTATGGAAGAAATGATAGAACATTCTGAGGATACAAAAAGCAACACTTTTTTTAGCGAATTGATAAATCTCAAACAAAAGGGTTCAATGGTGGAGCACATTGAGGACTTCCAAAAATTGAATATAAGGGTAAGAGATATTGTAGACGAGCATAGGATTAATGTGTTCATAGGGCTTTAAAGGATAACATCCAACATGAGGTTCTCCTTTGGGAACCTGATTCATTGGAGAATGCATTTAGGTTGGCAAGAAAAATGGAAAGAAAAATTATGGCCACAAGGAAGCACACCACTCACAACTATAAAGATGGAAGTGTTGTTGCCCCTAGCCTTCCACAACCTACAAGTTTGACACCACAACAATTGGAAGAAAAAAGAGAAAAAGGGATTTGTTATAGTTTTGATAGAAAATATAGTAAAGGTCATAAGTGTGATGAGAAGAAATTATTTTACATAGATTGTGAAGAGGAGGAAGAAAAGGAACAAGAAACATCAAAAGAAAAGGATATACACAAGTAAAAAACCCTAGATAAAGAAGAAATGAATTTGACCATATCTTGTAATGCATTGGTCGGAATTACCACTCCTCAAACTATCCAGATAGAAGGACATATCAAGAATAAAAACATAATAGTGTTGATTGATTCGGGAAGTACCCATAATTTTATTCATTGTAAGATAGCCAAGGAATTGAATTTCTTCCTATATCCAGCACCAGAGTGTCAAGTGATAGTTGCAAGTTGAGGAACCATAAATTTCTCTAGAAAGTGTCATAATATCAATCTATCCATGGGAGAATATTTATTGAATAGCCCAATGATTTCCATTCCAATGGGTGGTTTTGATGTTGTACTAGGAGTCCAATGGCTACTATCCTTGGGTACAACAGCTTGTAATTCTCAATAACTTTTCATGAAATTTTATTCAGAAGGAAAGGAAGTTGAATTAAGGGGTATCACAAGGAAACCAGGAAAGATAATCAGCTCTAACGGGATGGCAAAGCTTCTAAAGAAAGAAAAATGACGAGTAATTTCACAATTGTGTTCGCTAGAGGTTCCCACATAGAAATCATATATTTCTCCAAATCTCCAAAAGGTCTTGGACAATCATTCCAAGGTATTTGAGACTCCCAAAGGCCTTCCACCTATTTTTTATCATGATCATGTTATTCATTTGATTCCAGGAAGTGTTCTTCCAAACATCAGGCCTTATAGATATCCTTATGCTGAAAAGAGTGAAATTGAACGTATGGATGCAGAAATGCTAGCGGCAGGTATAATTCAACCTACTCAGAGTTCTTTCCCTACTCCAGTAGTATTGTTGCACAAGAAGGATGGGGCATGGCGCATGTGTCTGGATTATAGGGAGCTCAAAAAGCTCACTAAAAAGATAAATTTCCCATTCCTGTCATTGATGAATTACTAGATGAATTGCATGGATCAATTTACTTCACCAAGTTTGGTCTTCGTTCAGGTTATCATCAAATCAAAATGAAGACTGAAGACATTCCAAAAACAACATTTAGAACTCATGAGGGTCATTATGAATTTTTGGTCATGCCTTTTGGCCTTACCAATGTACCTTCTACATTTCAAGGTTTGATGAATTCCATTTTCAAACCCTTCTTTAGAAAATTTGTGTTAGTATTTTTTGATGATATACTAATCTATAGCAAGTCTTGGAAGGAGCATGTTCAACATGTTGACAGGGTGCTCAAACTATTGTAGGAGAAACAATTATATGCAAAAACCTCCAAATGTTTTTTTGGAGTATAAGAAGTGGAATATCTGGGTCATATTGTATCTCATGAAGGTGTGAAGGTAGACCGTAGAAAAATTAAAGCCATTAAGGAATGGAAAATCCCCACATCCTTAAAGCATCTGTGAGTATTTCTCGGGTTGACAGGGTATTATTGCAAGTTTCTTAAGAAATATGGGCGAATATCAGCACCTATAACAACATTATTGAAGAAAGATGCATTTTCATGGACCCTAAAAGAAACAAAGGCCTTTGAACATCTTAAAGAGGCAATGTACCAAGCATCGGTCTTAGATACGTCGAACTTCACCAAAACCTTTATTATGGAATGTGAATACTCAAGAAATGGAATTGGTTCTGTTTAATGCAAGAAGAAAGACCCATTACTTTTGAAATGCATCCAATCAAAAGAAAGTATTTACACAAAGCTATTTATGAGAAGGAAGTGTTGGCAATACTACATGCACTTAGGAAAAGGTGACCCTACCTAATAAGACACTTCAAGGTAAAATGGATCATGATAGTCTTAAATAATTTTTACAGCAAAGTCTATCTTTAGAAGAGCAGCAAAAATGAGTCACAAAGATGTTGTGTTATGAATTTGAAATCATCTACAAAAAAGGGAAGCAAAATGTTGTGGTAGATGCACTCTCAAGAAAGGATGAAGATGTGGAAGCATTACTTTGTGCCATTTCTATTATCCAACTAGATTGGATAAATAAAGCAAGGGATTAATGGAAGAATGACAAAGAAGTGTTGGCACTCATTCAAAAGTTACAATAAGATCCGAGTACATCTGATACATTTAGCTGAAAAAATTATTCGTTATGGTACAAATATCACTTATACCTATGTAGGAATTCCCAAATCAAACAAAAGATTCTTATAGAATTGCACACCTCTCCCTTAGGAGGGCACTCAGGATTTTAAAAAGCTTACCATAGGGTTAAGAAGGAATTTTTTCGGGATGGCCTTAAATTGGATATTCAAAGTTTTTGGCGGAATGTTTGGTTTTCCAACAAAGTAAAGTTGAAAAAATTAAGACCCCGGGTCTATTACAACCTTTATCCATTCCAAGACAATGTTGGGAGGAGGTTTCAATGGATTTTATCATAGGCTTACCCAAGTCCAAAGTAAAGAGTGTCATCATGGTGGTAAATAACAAACTTATCAAGTATGCACACTTTTGTGCACTATCACATCCATTTAAAGCAGGTGCAGTTTCTACTAGATTTATGAAAAAAATTCAAAAGCTACATGGAAACCCAAATATTATTGTAAGCGACAATGATCCCATTTTCACAGGAAAATTTTGGACAGAATTATTTTCTTGTCTTGCTACTCAGTTAGTTCATAGATCATCTTATCATCCTCAATCTGATGGGAAAACTAAGATAGTAAACAAATGTTTGGAAGGATATCTTCATTTCATTGTATCTGATAAATAGACAAAAGGGGTCAAATGATTGCCTCTGGCTGAATGGTGGTATAACACTTCCTTCCATACTGCAGTAAAAATGACCCCATTTATGGAACTTTATGGATATCATCCACCATCCATCACATCATATTTTAGAGAAAATTCTAAGGTTCAAGTAGTGGAAGATCACATCGAGCATCAACAACAAGTTCTCCAACTCTTAAAGGATAATGTCACTTTGGCGTGGAATAGAATGAAACAACAGGCAGATCAACATCGCAACGAAAGAAGTTTTGATGTAGGTGATTGGGTATTCCTATGGCTACAACCATATAAATATATGTCCCTCAAGTAAGCTAAGAAGGATAATAAATTATCACCAAAGTATTATGGTCCGTACAAGGTGTTGCAAAACATTGGTACTATGGTATACAAATTGGAGCTTCCTACAGCTTCCCGAGTGCACCTAGTTTTCCATGTTTCATGCTTAAATAATGTTATAGGTGACAAACTCCCGCTCAAACAATATTTTCAGAACTTGATGAGGAAGGAAAAATCATATTGGAACCAGAAGCAGTCACAGAAACAAGAACTCGACATCTACAAAATCGATCAATTTCAGAGTATCTCATTAAGTGGAAGAACTTACCCGTTGAAGATTCCACATTGGAAGGTGAAAATTTTATACCGAAGCATCCAGAACTACTCAAGCATTGAGGACAACACTTTTTTGAAGGAGAGGGGAATTTTAGGTCCCTATAATACTAGTGATTCCCCATTTCTATTGTCATTGTGGACCTTATTGTTATTGTTGTGCCCTTATTGTCCCCATATTGTTATTATTGTGCCACATAGAATACCACTATTGTTATTGTTGTGCCCTTATATTACTATTGTTATGTCCGTTTTGATTATATTGTGATCCCTTAGACTCCTATATATAGAAAGGAGGTTTTTTTCATTTGTATCATCCAAGAATTGTTCATTTGTGTAATGTAAAGGAGGTTTCCCCCTCGAAGAGGCTGATTTTGAAGGCATTGATCTATATTTTCTTCTATTTTGTGAGTTGGTTGCATAACAGTAGGGAAATAATGTCACATAGGTTAATAGTCCTTTGAAATTTTTCAAGATGGTGTACTGATCTCACCCAGTACAAAACTATAACTTGTGAAGGTGTTGAACACTTTGAACATAGCATCATTGACTTAGCCACCAAAACACTATGTTGAGAAGTAATATTATTTGCAATGACTTTACAATGTTTTATGATTTAGTGAAAAAATCACCAATATTTAACAAAAAATTATAATAATAAAATTTTTCCAAAAATTTATATTATTTATTATATATATATATATATATATAATATATATAATATTATATATAATTATATATATTATTATATATAGTAAGATAATAATTGAAAATATTTTGTACATTTTATATGTAATTGGATACCAATTATTATACATATAATTCGGGGAGGGCGGGGGTTTCTAAAAAATTCCTTGATCAAATTTTGATCATGGATTTCTTAATATATTCATTGACTCGTCAAGAAATGATTCTATGTCTTCAACCGTTGATTATTCCAAGCCACTGCTTTTTTATGATTTCATTTAGATATATTGGAACCATGTTAAGATGTCGAGACCCTTCAACCTATGTTGATGGTTATGTCAAGACCTCATAATATTTGTAAGCGTTCCAAGCATGATTAGATTTATACTCTTTCATAAGACAAATCTCATGAATTGATCACAAATATTGAAGATGAACTTATCTTCTAGTCCTGAGATCCTTTACTCATTAATCATGATCCCGTTGTTGAATGGTTAGAGGAATCCTACTTGGAAAGTCCCTTTGCTAAGAAAAAGTTTGTATCTTTCTTCATGTTTTCATGGGTTGAAAGTTGGAATGGATGCTTTGTTATGAGATTTTGTCACGATGTGTATGAACATTATGACACAACGGCAAAATGTTTAATGCATTCCTTCTTTTCATACTTCTTTGATCATGTTTTGTGCCTTCAGATTATTTATCATGTTGTGATTTGTCTTTCGTGTCGTCTGATTTTCTTAATAATATTTCTCATTGCTTATTCCCTTTCTGATATAGGTCAAAAAATGCTTCATTAGTTGCATTGGAAATTTCACTTCACGTAAGCCTAGCCTATCTTCTATTAGCCTAGGAGTATGTATAGTTTAGTTTAGCTTTGTTTCGATGTTGTTTTGTTTTGTCTTTCATCTCGCACTTTTATTTTAGTTTCTTTGAAATAATCCTTGTATGAGAGTCGTGCTTTGGTTTTGAATAAGCATGGAAAATTTGAAAGGAAATTTTACAACTATTAATGCTTGGTTGACTGATTGATCCTTTCTTTGCATGGGCATTGTATCTTTTAGTATATGATGCTTAGACAAAAAATACGTTCTTTCTCGAAGCTAAACTTAGTCAATATAAAATTCTCAAATATATTAATAAGATCCTCTTCTTTAATCATATTTTAAGTTTGATTGGTTTTAACTTGTCAACTCGGTTGAGTAGAGAAAGGAGAGGAGGAAACTTAAGTGTACAGATTGTATCTCATAGGTGTATATATATCCTTCACTGAAGGAAAAACCTCTTATGCTCTCAATAATTTGGGATCCCTCTTCCACCCTAGTGAAATAATAAGTGCCTAAGCATAGTTCTATAATTAAATGTATAAAGGGTGAAAGAAGAGAAAGGCTTCCTGCGTAGAGAGGTGAAGAAATAAACTTCATCTGGGTACTAAATTGGCTTGTTGGCAGCGAAGCAATGCTTATTTTCTGGTAATGACTCTGTCAGGGTATTGAACAGACTCATTGATATCAGAGCAACACCATAGATGAAAACTAAGACTCTGATATCCTTTTTTTCTCATATGTATATACTCCTTATCCCTAATTGAAACAACTGAGATTTGACTTTCTTTTGTTAGTGTGTCGTCGACGAAGAGAATGAAGAAAACTATATCTTTAGATCAAGCCTAGTAAGGAAATTATGGTGATCAATGGAATGAACAGTACTTCTTGAAGAGCTAGACTTGGTATGAAAAGTTAGACCCATATAGAGAAACCAGAGTTCTACCAGTGTCTCACCAAGTGTTGTAGCTACTACAACCACCCTCCAAAATTTTATCTATGCTTCAATTTTGGAGCCTACCTTTTGTCTATAAGAACCAATATTTCATTGTCATCAAGTGCTCCTCTTGATTGTTGAGTGTCATAATCACTTATCTTTTAATGCAACACTTGTGTCATGTCTTAACTAAGTCTTGTCTTTAGAATTTGCACAACTTTTTAAGACAAGCACACCCCTGTCAAACAAAAGCTAACTTATGTCCTGATTCAATACTAATTACTGGTATTGCCTCTAGGGATTGTGCAATGCTTTTCCATTGGCGACTACACAATTCCTTGAGGAAGTGAATTGTGCAATCCTGTGAGACAGGTAGTCACCAGCAAGTAAAATGCACAATCCTTCTCTGAGAATCAAAAGTGCGTAATCCACTGAGTCAGTGAACTGTGAAATCCTATGAGACAGACAGTCACTGGGCAAGTAAAATGCACAATCCTTCTCTAAGAATCATAATTGTGCAATCCATTAAGTCAGTGAACTACGCAATCCCTTTTCACTGGCAATTGTGCAGTCATTTCTTTCAATGGATTGTGTAATCTTCTAGAAATGGCCAATTGCATGTCCCTATAAAATAGGGAATGCATGTTCCTCTTTGACCATGTGGCATAAGTTTCTATTTTTTTATGTGGACAAGTGACTCTTTCTCCTTGATTTTAGGCATGAGCATCATAAACCATAACCCTAATCTCATGGGGGTAAATCTATATAATAGAGGCTGTTAGAGCTCATTTTGACATTCAACAATGGAGCTCTATTTATCCCCATGAGTTCAAGGAGGTTTGGATTTGGTTTGAAATGATTTTTTGGGTAAGTTTCTAAAGTGTTTCTCTTGTTTATTTTTTTGTCACTTTTGTGTTTGCAAGTCCTGCTTTGCCCATTTATTCTTGTATTTACTAGTGTTTCTGCTATTGCTACCTTGTACAAATGTTTTTTCACTCTGTCATTTAGTTTTTACAAGTGTCACATCCCTCCCAATTCATCCTACCAGCAGTTATGGCTACTGGGTATTTTTATGCATACATGTTCTTCCCTTTGCATTATCTTTTATGGTCGATGTTAGTGATTGATCTCACTCATTCTAAGGCTCATCTACACATGTCTTTTCCTTAGCCCTGGATATGAATTTTTCTTCTCTCCTGGGCTAAATGGTTGCATCCTTAAGGCTTATTGGTTCCTCTAACTATGCATTGCACAATCCTAAATAGAAATCCACCTCCTTTCTAGTTGAAATTACACAATCCCTAGTTACTAGCCTCCTCTAACTAAGAATTGTGAAGTCCCATCCATCAGTGGTCTAGTCTGGCCACTGAGATTGTGCAATGCTCAATCCTATTCCTCCTCTACTAGTTGAGATTGTGTATTGCGTAGTGCCAGACCTAAATCCATCCCTTTCTCAGACAAAACTACATAATCCCTTCTCTCACTACACATTGTGGAATTCTAGAGCCCAGCTTGCCCCCATGCAACCCGGTATCTCCCAATCTCTCTCCTCAGTCACTGTTTTTTGCTTTAAGATAGATTGTTGAATTAATCTGTTAGAGCTAACTTGTTATTTCCATGAGTGTATATCTTGCAATAGGTACTATAGGTATTGAAAATATTTTCCTATGATTGGTAGATAGCATCATACCTTCCAAGAGATCAGCATTAAAGAAGGCTACAAAAAGTAGTATCAAGGAAGTTGTTGAAAGTCCTTCAACATCACTTCCCATTCTATCTAACACATAATTGTACATTGAGAAGGACTCTGCTATCACTTGGCACATTTTCAAGGATGCATTCATTGCTACATAATTTTTAGCAGATCTAGAAGATAGGAAGGTCTACATCAACATCCAATGGTCAAGGCTTCACAAGGTCGCTTACGTATTCTCAATCTTACCATGTGCAGATGTCATCAAATGGATCCTGCAAGGTTTATATATTGAGAGCATGTCTTTAAATAGCGCTACTGGGAAGCAGCTTTCCTCTTACCAACCACATGATATCCATTTGATCTACCACTTGTTGAATCTAGAGCAACATATGGACTCTCATTTCTATGCAGCAACAAACTACCTAAACATTAAGGAAATGGTCAAGATGTGGGTAAAGGAACCGGAAAAGTTTCACCAGACACCAAACAATATTTACAAGACCAAATCACCCAGAAAGGTGTTTCAATACTTGATATTGTTTTGATGTCGAGTTTATGGACTCAAGAATATTGAATCCTTCCTGGAAGGATGGGTTTACATGATATATCAAATTTTCTTAGAAGGGAAGATATTTAATTGGTCTGACATTGCATCTCAAAAGTTGAAGATCAACGTGAACAAGGAAAAAAATCTTCTCAAATGCAAGCAACAATAGTTCTACATGTTTTTCTACCTGCTGGACAGAATATGTGCTTGGAATTCTTTCCCTAGCAAGGATTGGAAATGGACACTAAGAGAGCCTCCTATCCATATTTATTACAGATTGTTGGCAGAGTGCAGTTACAGATGAGCCTTTGAAAAAATGGTTGATCATTTCTTCAAGGTCCTATACCAGAAGATCTTTGAAGAATAAACCCCTTGCATGTCTTGTGAGGAAATGATTTTAATGTCATAAGTTATGGATTAGTTTTCTTCATCAGATGGTACATACCTCAGAGTGTTTGGCTACCAAAAACCATCTCATCTCTTACCGAGGTATGCCACAGACAAAGTACTACAGAGGTAGAAGAAGGCACCTTGGCCTACTCTTCCCTTACAGGTATGATCTTAGGAGATTAAGAATTTGAAGGTTGCATAAGTTGAAGTCATAGAATTGGAAAGCCTTAAGCTTGGTAGAATAGATTTTCATTAGTATGATCCTAGAGGAGTTTGCAAGAAATATTGTGCCAAGTTGTGCTTTGTCTGGCCATATAGGACCTATGTTAGGTCGAAGGAATAAAAGATAAAGAATCGTTATAATGCCCCTCGGTCACATACACTAGTTTGTTATAACCGAAAAAAATGTTCACGTGGCCATTTCTTACTAGGTTGATTGAAAATACACCATGTAGGATGAGTTTTACCATAGTAAATCCCACTTTCACCATAGGAAATAATTTAGTGAACCATTTTCCTAAATTATTTCTCATTAAAATCCAAAAAGCCCATGAGATAAATTAAATAGATCATTATTTATTTAATATTCTCTAGAAATAATTTTTAAATCAATAATATTTGATTATTATTTCTTATCACTTTTGACTTAATCACTTTGGAATAATTAAATAAATCGTAATTTATTTATTATTCCATGTTTATCCCCTATTTTCCTTGTGAGATAATTATTAAATCATAATCTAATAATTATTTCAAATTCATATTTGTCTTAATCCTCACAAAGTGATTAATAAATCATTTTTATTTGTTAATTATTTTATCCACTTTATAAATAAATATATTTGACCATTTTGAATATATTTTCCCTCTCAAAAAATATAATAAATTTTCACAATGGCTTGATTTTGATTTAGTCAATAAATAATTTATTATTTTCTAGTTCTCAATCTAACTTAATATTTTGCTATAAATAGAGGGTTTTCTCTCCATTATTCAAAATTACCATTTTCGTCATCCCCATTATCATCTCATAACATTTGAGCTCCCACTTGAGTTTAGCATCCTTTGTTTTTTTCTCCCATTGCATACCACATATTGAGGGAGAGAAGCACATTGTTGAAGCGCAAGGTCAAGAAGGATCCATCCCACAAAGGGGATCTACAAACCCAATTTTGAATTCACTCCTCATGAGTTGTATTTTTCTTGATTAATAAAACTGATAATTCATATTCTCCATTGGGTTATTGCACTTTTTTTTCCAAGGAAAAAGGCGCAATTTTCATTAATAAATTAAGAAAATTACATGTTGTATAATGTTTCATGTATGAGATGCATTCACTGAAGAGAAGTTCAGAAGAGTTAGGGAGAAAATTGTATACAAAATTACATCATAGTAGTCCAGGTAGTTTTATTCGTCATAATAAACAAAAATACTGAGTCATTGTCCCAATAGTAATAACAAAAACTGTAGCAAAAAAACATAGAACCAAAAAACCAAAAAAAAGGAATGATCTGTGAGATCACTCTGAGAGATGCCCATTCATCTCAATGAATGGCCGGTGGAAAAATGGTAGAAAACACCCTCCATGTATTCCTAAATTTGTCATTGTCCCTTATTCAGCTGTGCAGTCGCTTTAGAAAGACGATCAGCGATCTCATTCCTTTCCCTGTATATATGTGAGCATACAATAAAATCAAATTGTGATTTTAATGTAAATATATCATCCAGCATGTCTTTGAGTGTGTGCAAGTGACAGTGATATACATCATTTATCCAATATATAACAAGTTGTGAATCCCCATATATCTGAATCTTTCGGAAATTTAGTTCTCTTGCAAATAGGATAAGGTGTTTTAGACAGTTTAGTTCTGCATAATTATTAGTACCCCTACCTAGGCCAACTTGGATTCTGTAGGACACAAGATTGTTGATGTGAAATATAGCACCCCCCCCCCCCCAACAGCCCTCGGCTTAGGCCGAGCCATCAAAATATCGCTAAGGATAATTGGTGTCGATGCATTCTAGAATGATGGCCTGAGGAGGTTTTTTTTCTTGGTCATCTGGGATCAAATTGTAAATGGCCATCGAATTTATGCAAAAATTGTACTAGTTGATCGGGGTATCCAGAAAGATATTTCTGTTCCGGTTGATCCATATACCCAAACAAATGATCAGGGGTAGGTTCTTGGTTTTGTAATATTGTGCCCCAGTCCACCAATTATGCCAACCATCCCCAACATTGAGTCCGGACCAAATTGTTGGTAGATTTAGACTAATAGTAATACATGTCCAGAATTGTATCGTCACCGAACAAGTAAGAAACAAGTGGTTTGTGTCTTCCTCATGCAATTTTCAAAAACATCATCTTGATGGCCCATGAAATGGAATGCGCATAAGGTTTAACTCAATTGGGGCCTTCTCCATGAGTATGCACCACATGAATAGTCTGGATTTTGGGGGAGATTTTAATTTCCATAGGTGGCCCCACCACCAACTAATGTTGCCATTTTCTCTGGCTGCTATAGTAGTCGCATATCTAGCTTTTGGGGTGTATCTGCCATGGGGATCTAAGGCCCATATGAAAAAATCTTCCTGATCAATTATCCTGACATTGGCTTCCTCGAGGGCCCCAATGTACCATTTTCATTCCTTGAACCATCTATCTGGAATATTTAAAACCTTGTGATCCTTCCAGTGTTGAGGCAACAATTGATCTTGTTCAACGATTGCAATCTAAGTGATATGAGTGATTCCATATCTGGAGAGGTGAGTACATAGGTCCCTTGGTAGTATATGTGCATTCCCACACCCATTGCAAGTGTCCATTCCTAATCGCACCTGATCACCTTTCCCTATTTTCCATGCCATCCTGTTCTTTATGAGGGGAAGGGATTGGGATATCGCCTTCCAGATAATGGAAGCACCAGTCAAGATATTGATAGGATTGCGGATCCAATCCATAACTGCTAGGGGATGAACATATTTGTAGTATATGACCTCTTTCCAAAGGCTTCAAGATTTGATGATGTGCCAACCCACTTTTGCCACAAGTGCCATAGAAAAAAGTTGAAGGTTTTTTATGCCCCATCCCCCCAATTTTTTGGGTTTTCCAATCCAGTCCCGGCTTACCCAAGCAAAATTCTGCCTTGTTTTTTGACCCCTCAAGAGGAAAAGATAGCAAAATAGTTGTATCCTTTTTAATATGCCTTTGGGGATCCAAGCCAGCATCATTTAGTAAACTGGGGTTGCCTCGAGAACCGATTTTATTAGGGTGAGCTAACCCGATCTAGAGAGCCAACATTGCTACCAGATGTTAATTCTATTTTCAATTTTTGCAATGAGCCAAGCCCAGTGTGCTATATAGTATTCATTCAGTTTCAATTTGAAACCCATATATTTTAACCCAACATCTAGATCTTGTCTAACATAGGCAAATTGTTGAGCTGTGAATCTTGTCTCATTTTGCAGACATGTCACAAAAATGATTGAGGACTTCTCATAATTTAGTTCCATACCTGTAGCTTTGCAAAAGAGAGATTATATGTTCTTGAAATCATGTGAGTTAAGAAAGGAACCATTTAGAAATATAAGTACATCATCTACAAACAATAGGTGAGAGATAGTGGTCATATCTAAAATTCGAACACCCCCCAGATCTCCCACCTCATGAGCTTTTTTAATCAATCTGCTAAAACCTTCCATAATGAGAAGGAAGAGTAAAGGGGAGAGTGGGAACCCCTATCTAAACCAGTGTTCCTCATGAAAAAAACCAAAAGAAACACCATTAATAAGGATACTATATGAGGCAGATGAGATACATCACATAATCCAAGATATGAAAGCATGGGGAAAGTAGATATGAGTGAGAGTGAGTTGGAGGTAAGACCAACTTGCCCTATCAAAGGCTTTGTAGAGGTCAATATTAAGGATGTTCGACTTCTTATGTCATTTTTTGATCGAATGAAGGGCTTCCTGAGCTGTCCCAATAGCTTCATGAATTTGGTGTTGATTGAGGAAAGCAAACTGTTCCATGGAAATCATCCGAGAAAGAATAGGTTTAACACGAAGAACAATAGTTTTGGATATGATTTTGTAAATGTTGTTGCAGAGGAAGATGGGACAGTAATCATCAAAGGATGAAGGATTGTCAGTTTTAGGGATAAGGGCCAAGAAGGTCGCTTTAAAACCTTCATACATTCTACCTGAGCTTCTGCATTCCTCAATGGCCTGTAATAGATCATCTCCAATAAGTTCCAAGAAGGAGCTGTAGAATTCTATCGGCCACCCATCCGAGCCTATACTTTTATCCTTTTTAAAGCATTTCAGCACGGCTTCTAGTTCCCCTGTATTGACTGGTGAGTTTAAAGTCTCCACCTCTTCGAGATCAACAAATCTAGGCAATGCTTATGTTGTTTGGATGATTTCAGGGAGGGTAATACCAATGGGGGCCTTGTAAATTTTAGAGAAATGTCTTACCCCCATGTCATCCACGTCCACAAAGGTGTTTGCCTTTCTGCCATCTTGATCTTGTAGCTCCCAAATTGTGTTAATTAACTTCCTTCCCCGAGCATATTGTTGGAAAATTTTGAATTTTCATTCCCTTCTTGTAACCAGATAGCTCTGCTCTTTAGCCTCTAGTGTTCTTCTTTTAGTCGAAGCAATATAATTCTTTCTGATTCCAGGAAGGTTATTTGTGCCTTTGATTCCATCGAAGCTTGACAGATAAGCCTAGAGGCTTCCAGATATTTGAGAGCAGACTCTATCCTAAGGAGGTCAACCTCATCTTTCCTTCGTTTCTCCTTTGCCCATATGATAGTTTTGGATTTTATGCTTGCCAATTTTTTAGAAATAAACACAGTCAGGGAGGATAGATCATCCGACCTATAGTGATTCCAAGAGTTTGCAACTAATTTGCGAAACTTCGCATCAAGTATTCATGTTGAGTTGAATTTGAAGGGAGCCAAGGGTTTGAAGTTATTATCCCTGATCTCCAAAAATATTGGGGAATTTTTCAATATCCCGCTCGAACCCACCCATTGGCAAAAAAGGTTCAAACTAGCCAGGAGAGGGGCCTTGATCAAAAATCGGTCCAGCCTTTTAGCCAGTACCCCTACCGCCGTTCTTCTATTCCTCCAAGTCGGCATGTTCTTAGCTGATTCAATGTTCAAGAACTCATGAGAGTCTAACAAGTTTTCAAACAAAACTGAGAGGTGATCGCATTGGGCCTGGTTGCCCCATGATTCATCGAGTCCTAGGGAGAAATTTAAATCTCCCTCGATAATTAAGTTTTCAGATTGCATAAATTCAGCTTCCATAAGTTTGTTCCAAAAAAGTTCCCTGTTGTAACAAGGACCATAAATGTTGACGAGCTTGAGAGGCCTGTTTAGCTCCGAGGAAGATATGTTAGCACCTAGGAAGGCCTCACCTCCCCAAGCATTGACTAATTTAATGAATCTTTTCTTAAATCCCATGGCACAACCGCCCGAGCGGCCCCTGACATCCAGAAAGTGGAAATCCCAGTACGGAAGGAAACTCAGAAGCAAAAAATTAACCAAACTCCCTTCACCCAACATTTCTTGTAAGAAAATGACATCAAGTCTTTTCGAAAGACATAATCTCTTAAGAGCCAATTTTTGTCCAGGCTAGCTAAACCCCTACAGTTAAAGGAGAGGCATTTCATGGGAGAATGTTGTGTGGGTTTCCCTTTGCTCTAAGGACCCAATCAATAGGGGATTGAACCCCCGAATCCACTTCAACACCTACCCTCTTAATGGCTTTTGAGAGTTTAGATTATTAGCGAAGGGGAAGTTTTAAGGGGATGGGAGGGAGAGAATCGACTTCCAAGCCATAGGTCGGCAGAGGTGCGGCAGGAAGAGAGTGGAGGATGTAACGATGAGATCCACTGGAAGTCGGGCTGCCCCCCTGACTAGAATCGGGTGGCTTAGTGGAGGTCGAAGGATTGGAAGCTTGGAAGGAGGGAGGGGCCGAAAGAATAGGACAGAATAGGGAGCATAGCTTGCTAACCTCATAAAACGACCTAGATAAACTCATAGAAGCAGAAACAAAATAATAAACCATAAATTCATTTGATAACAAAAGACAAGAGGGGGGGGGGGGGGGAGGAGTACCTGTGAATTTGAATCCCTTTCTCGTGCTCTGGTGAGGGGAGCCGCTGAGATCATGGAGTTTGGCTGTGTGTAAGTCATCCTTGACCCCTATTGGAGTGGCTCAGAATCTTATAGAGGGTCCGCCAAAGGAGGGAAATCCAACGCCATTGTTTACGTGCAAGTCGAGACCAGTCTTTTTGGAGGATTCAGGTGCAGCCCTATCAGTCAGCGGCACCTCATGGCACTTTCAAAAATAGAAGGGGATGCCTTCATAGTCTAGAATCTAACTACGAGTGATGGCACCCATCTGGAGCAAATAGCTCTCAACCAGGCCCTCTTTGGTATCAAGATGCATTAGAATGTGAGCTAAGGCCGTGGAGCCAGTATCTTGATATGCCATGTCACGGTCTAGGTACACCCCTAAATCATCTCCAATGACTTTGAATATCTCTTCTGCCAAAAATTGGAGTAGAAGACCTAGAAAACGTCCCCATATCATACGAGCACCGAGGTTTTCTTTTTCAAGGTCGAATAGTGGTGACCATCACTTCAGCAGCACCAAGGTCATTTCGAGGTGTCGATACCTCGTCGACACCCAGTCAACCTAGTCTGGATGTGAAAAAATAAGGGCGAACCATCCCCGAGACAGGGTGATGATACTTGGCCAGTAGGTTTCCCCATACCTCCGCAATCCATTTCCACAATCGTGTAGGTGTGTAGTTTTTGCCCCTAACCTTGCCCACAAGCACCATGCTCTCTATGAGGGCTTCTTGGGCCATTGTAATTCCTTCCACAAAAACCAAGCGGCAGCCCATTTCTCTAATTTTTTAGTGCCTTGATTATTTCTTTTCACGCTCCTTTTGTGGTTGGGCTACCTGTGCACCCTCTGCTTGGTCGTTCTCGTCTAAATCCGAGGACCTATTATCCTCATTGTTTGTTTCTTGCCCCGTAATGCCATTAAAAAACCCCAAAGTTGGAGCAGATCCCATAGGAAAGTAAGCAGTGCGGAAGGGAGCAGACCCCAGGAGGCCAGCTTGAGATGAAACTAAACCCTATGAACTGGAATGTAAGTCGTTACTCCCCGCCACTAATGAACCCCCACCTCCTTGCAAGTTTGTACAGGTCAAAAGTGCCTGGGACTAAATAGTCCTTCCAACATGGTCATTATCAGCTGAATGTTAACCATCTTCTATAGACCTCCATATCATTTATGAGTGAGGTGAGTTCCACAACCTAAGGGTCCGGTAAACGTTCTTTTGCTGGTGTAGACACATCTGATGACGAGCATGAGTAGTTGACCCATATCTATTTTGTGGTCAAAGTGTATGAAGAGTAATTTAAAAGCTACTCATCCATCCAGGTGCCAACTGTTGTAGAAATCTCGGGGACTATTCCAAGAAAAATGTGGATAATGTGACTGCATGTTGGCTGACCAGGGTTTGAATGAAGAAACCACAAGAACAATGTCTAGAAACCCAGAAACCCCCATCAACGGCCAGGGTGTGAGACTGTAACCGTTTCAGGCGAGATACCCATGGCTAGAACCCTTCACCGCTGACACTCACATGTAAACTCGAGGTTGCTAAAAGAAACCACATTTATATTTCTATTGTTATATGTTTCTATTTGCATGCTATATTTTATCTGCAGTGTTTTTATAACAATTTATTGCATATATGAAGCATAGACATAGCCATATTTTGTTATTAAGTTTACAAGTCACCTACAACTTAAGTAAGGGATTTTGGTACACTTTTCCAAAAACTTTACACTAACTCAAGCAATTAGGTAGACCCTTCCAACACAATTCCAGAACAAATTTCCACCCAGGAAGCAAAGTAGTCGGAAGAATGCACCCCAGTGAGTATTATGTATAAGAGGAAGGTTTCCAATAACCCAGTAGAGGAGTAAAGCCAAAAATTCAAGGAAAATCCATCTATTCTAAAAGTAGTTATAGCAGCAAAAAGGAAGAGAAAGCGGCATGAAATAGAAAGGAAATGGGAGGAAGAATGGAAGCAGAAGGAGGAGTTGGAAAGGAAGGAACGGGAGGAACAACAAGCACAAGAAGAACTGAAGAGAAAGGAAGAATAAAAATTCATAATGAAGCAGGTAGAAGAGGAAAAGCATAAACAAATTGAAGAAGAAGAGAGTAGGCAAAATTAGGATCATGAGCTTATTCAAGAGATTGAGGAGACGATATTAGCCAAGGACATGGAGATAGAACAAAGTGAGCAGAACAAAGATTTTGACCTCATGCCTAATACATAACATATCATCAGCCAGCCTCTGCCTCCCCTTATAGATGGGCAAGCCTTGGATGATGATGAATAAATCTCTCCTCTAAATGATGACTTGATCATGTATATTTCTAACTTGGCCTTTAATGAGCTGCAGAACAAAATTGTAAAAGAAGGGAAGAAATATTTCTGCAATGATCAAGCACATCCTGATTTCATTCACACAAAAAGGGTGATATTCACTAACACTAAAAGGAATCATCGGATCATTGTTGCAGCTAATTTAGCCTTTACAAGAGCTTTTAAAGCAAATACAAGTATCCTGATGGCAGAAAACAAAAAAAATGGAAAAGAATCTAGAAGTTGCAAAGAAACAAATAGAACAACTCCAAGCAGAGAATCATAGGATGTCTTCTACACATGCTTGCATGAAAGAGCTTCAAACAACTAAATATGGTAAGATCCAGGAATTGGAAGACATTATGAGGCATATTTATGAGGAGTTGATCACCTTGCATAAAGTAGTAGTTCCCTTACATGATATGCAAAGGAAATCATGAGAAAACGTGAAATCCCTAAATTTTTCATGCAACCATTAACATGATCCATGAACGGGGAGCTAAGTACAAGAGTGCACCAACAGAATTGGCCAATAAGACAAGGCAACAAGTAGAGTTGGAAAAAGTTGAGGTCAGAATTTTCATACAAGGAAATAAACAACTTGGCACCTCTACGGCCAACATTTTAGTTGCTTATGCATGGTTATATAATAGTTTAGATTCCTTTGTTCAAGCACACAATATCCCCTTAGTAGGTCCAATTGCATAAACAAAGGGTAGAAACATTGTCGGGTAGGAGATTGGGAAATACTTGAACCAACTAAAGCAGATCATGACCAAAGAAATCTTGGAGGTTAACAGGAACAGCATGCAAAATTACATAGGCATTCCTACTAAGATCAATATGAAGTTGTTCATATTGTAGAAGGAAGTACAAGTTGTTTCTAAAACCATCTACCCAGATGCCATGGAATCTCAAGTCTATTTTCAGCCTAACCTTCCTACAAAGTTTTAGGACAAAATTGCATTGTACAAATCTTGGCATCAATATATAACCATAGAATTAAAAGTTGAAGTTATTGAGCTAGGGTTTCCTCAAACTCAAGCTTAATGTATCTAGTTTGTCTTATTAGGCTCTACTCATTTTTGTCCTATATGGGTTTTTTATTATTTGAAAATAAATATGTAAGTGGATGTCCAAAAGTTAAAAAAGGAATATGAAAACTCATTAATTAGAATAAAGACAAAAGAAGGCCAAGAGTTCTGAGGAAAGCTCAAAGGTCATAAAGGGAGATGAAGGGTCATCTCATTTTTTATAAATAAACCCTCATAACTCAAGCAAAGGGCTTAGAACCGGAGATCTAGAGCCTTGGCTTCTCTAGTCTAGCATAGGAGGAATATCATTCTTTGGAGAAGCAATTGTTGGCTTCATGTTCCACTATTGGGGCTAATGCCTTATCAATGTAATTGTATGCTTAGACATTTCACTTTATAATAATAATCTCTCATATTCGTCATGCCTTCATGCATATGTCATGGATCTAGCAAGACTATTCTTTATATATTTGCGATGCATGTTGCTTCTACTTACGCTAATGCTAATGAACTAACTTGTTTGCTTTAGTATATATCTTGTTGAATGTGTGTTGCTTATGTTATCAAGGTCATTTTTATCTTGTGAACTATTTTACAAGTTAATCAACAATTCTTTTGCATTGCTCACGTGTCTCTTCTAAGATAGTACTATTACTTTCTTCTAAGGGGCTCAATTATTTCCCTTTGATGCGATGGAACCTTTCATGCATTACAATTGATACTTCACAAAGTTCATACATTTGTTATCACCAAAGCCATGAATATATCATCTTATGTGTTTATTGCAGCTAAGTCATGTCTTTGAGACCACCAATTTGGAAACAAGTCCTATTCCGGTTGGGGCTCCTATTCCAAGCGGTGTGGGTTCTAATTGGAACTTCACATCAGGGAGACCCCCTACGTGTGTTGTCAACTTCCAACACTATCAATACTTTGTTAAGGTTTCTAGAATTGATACAGATTCTTATATCTTCATTCTTTTTTCTAACTCGAACTAGAATAGATACCCACTTGGAATTCCTAACCAGAAAGATAATATTGGCTTTCAACGATTCGTTTAACTCAACTTTAATTTGAGGCTCAATATTAGGATGATTTTTTATTAATTTATGCTGGATAGGATTTTTTTTAGTAACATTGGGATGGTAAGTTGGATGATTGAGGTATCATAGGTCCTAAGATCATCATAATTCCAGGCAAATACATCCTTATATCTTCTAAGTAGATGAATAAATGCTAGTATTTTCTTTGATGATAGTCCAAGCCCCAAGTTTACATTTTGAGGGTTTTTGTCTCTGCCAATATTAATGACTTCAAATCCCAAGGAAGATATTCCAGTTTTACAATTAGTAGGTTTTGTAAATATATCCTTTAGATCATAAAGTCTTATAACTTGACTACAGATTTGGGAATGGAATTTTCAATTTTTCTTTCAGTTGATGATTTGTCCAACCCTTTATCATGAGAGTCTTCATCAATGATATGGTCATCATATGTTCCCTCGGAAGTGAGGAAATTTATGATGTCTTCCTCATCATTGAAAACTCTCCAGTTGGAGAAATTATTAGGTATGGAGGGCATGAATATCAAATTAAATGAAAAATGCTCTAGGTTGAATTCTTATGGTGGGATAAGTTTAAAATCAATGTTTGCTAAGAGATCAATATCTATGTTTTGCAGTCTTGGGATAGGACTAATATTAAACGCAATAAAATGAGAAGTAAATTCTTGCATAAGAAATTGATAATGTTTTAAGTGACTGGAAACACGTTGAATAATTTTTTCTACCTATTTGATAAAAATCCTAGAGTCACCAAAAAATTTTAAATATTTGACATCGAGGCTTATTTCTTTTCTCAGTCCCTACACAAGTGCTCATACTCAGCAACATTATTTGTGCATTCAAACTCAAGTCTGCAAGTGAGAATAGTTTTCTCCCCATTAGGGTTGATCAAAATGCACCTTGCACCTGCACCATCATTAAACTTTGAGCCATCAAAATACCTAGTCCAAAAAAATTATTTACATGTTTATTTACATGGGAGTATACAATATTTACATAGCATGAACTAACAGTTTGAGAAAATTTTCAAACTCTGAGGATATAGAGTCATATGAAAAAGGAGATAATTGTGCAATGAAATTTCCAAAATATGATTCTACACAAGATTCTCCTAAGATATTTTTGGTAAAGGTGACAGGTTCATTTTCTTATTTTAGTTTAGTGACAGTGTGTTTCATATGTTTTTCTCGATCCAATCTTGTCTGGTTGCATTTACCTTTATATGGTAGCCAAAGGTGGGACTAATTAGTTGTAAAGTAACTCTTAAGATTTTCTAACTAAGCTCTTATTAAGAGAAGACCATAGTATTATCAACTTATAATATCAATGATCTGAAATACCTTAGGCTGGGAAGGTAATATAATTACTACATCCTTTATTTCACCCAACACTTTGAATTTTGCTATATTGAGTTGTACAATCTAAGTGGATGATTCTTGGGGCCTAACATTTAATTTTAAGCATATAGAATATGTCATGATGTTGGAAGAGGAACCATAATTGACCAAACAATTCTCTACATTCTATTAAATATTTCAAAGGTCAACATAAAAGGTATGGTGTGTGATTTATACCTATCGTCTATGAGAATTGCATCTGTTTTTTCATTTGATCAGAGGAAGAATTTGGACTCATCTTAGAATTGGTTTTGGTAGTCACAACAATATTGGGTAGGGGACTTTTGAAGTGACATTGAAAGCATTCGATAAAATATTTTGTTGTTGTTTTAGTTAACTAACTTCATATAGTGAAATTTTAGCCTTTGTCTCATTCATATCCTCTACGATAATATATTCAATATTATCATAAATTACAAGAGTTTTGGGAGTAGACTTATCTGAAGTGGCACTTTTAATGGCAAGTGGTGGAGAGCTAGGAGTAGGAGTAGGATTTTTATTTATTGGAGAAGAAGAGGAACTTGCACGAGAACTTTTATTGGATGGAGAATTATTTGTAGTATGACTTCCATTAGCATTATGTGTTTCTGTAGAGCTTTTATTTCTCATATTTATAGGCAGATCTGCTTCCTCGTCCTTTAATAATGTGCCAATGAAATCCCAATTTTCATTAGCATTTATTATTTATTCTTTATTCTTTCTCCTCTTCTTTGTCTTTAGTTTGTTGTGGATATTCTTCCCCATCCTCCTCTTCATTAATTGTTGAAATTTGCCTTGAAGGGGGGGTTTGTTGAGTTCTTCTAAATGGTCTAAAAGATCCTCTTGATGATTATTCTTTCACGACTTACTTATTTAGGTCACCAAACTCCTTTGACAAATTTTTGATAACCCTTTGAAGGACATCCATATCAAAGGAATCTTTGGTGCTCTTCTTCTTATTCTCATCCTTAAATGAAAAATTTTTAGTTGGTTGAGATAAAGTTTTATTTTCTTTTGTAGGAGCTTTCTTGGTCAGGGAGAGCGTTTGTTTATCAAAATTTCATTAGAGAAATTTTGAGGTCTAAATGGGCCTCCTAAGGAATATTATAAAATAATAAACTAAAATTAGATTACATCATCAAATTTTAGAGGGAAAAAAAGAAAAACTACTTTTTCAACTCATATTTTCAATTTATATCCCTATGGTTTTACTTAAATTTCAATTGGGAACACTCGTTAGATGTGGAATTTGATTCCTCATCCAAGTAGTACCCATGTTGCATACTTTTGATGGATCTTGCTACATGAAAATGAGAAATATATGAAAAATGTGATTTCATATTTTTCATGTATTTTTCATTTTTGGTGGAGCGGGGTCCATCGAAAGTATGCGACATGGATACTCCTTGGATGAGGAATTAAATTATGCATCCAATGAGTGCTCCCACTTGAACTTTGACTAAAACTATAGGGAGATAAGTTGAAAATATGAGTTGAGAAAGTAGTTTTTTTAGTTTTTAATATTTTTACTTTTTTACTCCAAAAATGGTGAATCATCCCCCATGGTTAACATCATCATCTTGAATTCTATTAGTTCTTATAAAGTTGATTTTGGTTGTATATTTTTGTTTTGAGGCCCATTTTATACCTCAAATTTTCTTTAATGGTTGCTTTTCTCCTATTATCTGTGAGAGTATTTTTTATAGCTCTATTCACAAACATAGCCATCAAAGACGTAAGGGCTCCAATATACCAATCAACCTAAACATATTCACCCAGTTTAGACGTACCAGGTATCTTATTCAAAGTTTTATTAAATCATGAATTGAAATCATTGACTCATTCATCAGGACTCATATTTATATTGGATAATCCAATTACTAGTGAATTTGGAGTCTTGTCATCACCGAATTTATAAAACATATTCAAAAGTATCCATATATGGTATTGAATTAGTGGGTAAAGAAAAGTACCAAGAAGTGGCTTTGCATTGGAAAGTGTGAGGAAAAAGTCTGCAAACTACATCTTCTTTTGAAACATCTTTTAAATTGATAGCTAGCATAAAATTATTGATATGTGCTTCAAGAGGAACACCATTATCGGGAAAGAATTTTGGCAACCGTCTTTCAGTGTGTTTAGGAAGAGGATGTTTTTCACCTCCAAAATTTACAATCCCAATGGTTTCCAAAGGTGTATGTGCCAATTTGGTAATAACATGGATTCTACCAGTTACAATAGCAGAGGTAGTGGCAATGGGTGATGACAATATAGTGGGTGATGAAGGACCTACTGTACTGTTAACAATGGAAGATATTATAGGTTGACTCAAAGAAGGGGGTGTAGATGAGTTTGAGGCAGGAAGAGTTTGAGATGACTATGTAGTGGTTGGAGTGATGGTAGGTGTAGGAGGAGGGGAACTAGGAGTAATAGTTTCACTAGTCATTGAATCAGTACTTGTTACATGCTTCTCCCTACGGTGTGACTCTAGTGGAAACTCAAAGGATTTTACTCCCAACTTCTCACTTTGAGCTCTGGTTAAAATGCCAAAAATCTTCAGTGATTATGTAACACTTCCTTCAGAGATTTCAAATGTTTGAGGTTGATCTCCTGAAATTGATAATCCTTCGATCTTCTGAATAATGCTTTGAATTTTAGGTTAAACAAGTGGGTCGTGAGGTAAGGTTGTATTAACTGAGGGCTCAGTGAAATATCTTCAAACAGTGCTTGGGAATGTGTGATATGGTTCTACAACTTCATATCCCGGGGTGGGGGGGGGGGGGGAGAGATCATGAAGGATATATGGAAGTTGGGTGAGAGATTAAGGTTAGAGATGAACTCTTTCAATGGATTACAGTTTTTTAATGAGATATTAATTTCATTCATAGTCTAATGGTCCTCCTTCTAAACTTGAAAAAATATAAAGCATTTGCCTCGTTCTACTTTATCTTCTCTTTTAATTGACCTATATTTTCATCCCTGTACTTAATTTAAAATTCATATTGGCCTCTAATCAAAGAAACGTGAGCTTGTAGTTGTGCTTGAGCCTATGAAAAATAATGTTCTATCTATTATATTCTTTAATTTTTATGCCTAATAAATTCTTTGACTTGTGCTTCTTTATCCACACTGGCATAAGCATAAGCTCTCGCATATTGTATAAGTTCCTCTTTAGGTGTCGCTGATGTGCCTTCCTAAACTTATTCCAATGAAGGTGCTGGAAAAGAATTAGTGTTGGCATTATGGTGTTCATGTGTTCAGCTAGTTGATGTTGGCATTGGTTTCATGATGGAATCTATAATGTGTTGGCATTGACGTAAACCTTGTGTAGTATAGCTAATGTATTGATTCCATTCTTGTAGCATGGTTGCATCTGGTTGTGTTGGAATTGATATGATTGTTTTGGCATTGATGTTAACCTTGTGATGTCACACACATGATGGTCAGATGATGGAATTAATATAGTATAAGGTTTCTCATGTGTTACTGGTGTTTATGTTGGATGATTTGTTGCATCTGTGTGTTGGATTTATGATGATGATGGAGATGTGCTTCAAGGTTCTTCATAGGAGTTGTATCTTGTGCAATTTGTCCTATAGGTGATGGAGATGTTGAACAATCTCTAGAAGAGTTGTTCTACTTGATGCAGGTCATCTACTGTAGGAGATTAATTTTATGTGTTTGATGCTTTTGTTTAGAGTCCTATGATCAATGTCATGATGATAAATTGCTTGTGGGAGAAGAGAAAGATGTCCTAAACATCTCCTGAAGTTTGGTTGGCAAACACTATGAGGAATAAGGGAAAAGTAGGAGTAACATAGGTTGTCAGTGGGCCACAAAATACTAACTCTAGCCATGGCTTGGAGAAGTGAGTTATAACGTTGGTCAGGGCTTGGAGAAAAGTGTTTATTTGTTTTTAAGAGTTTTTCCTTTGGATTCCTCACTCACATTGGATGTATTTCGATCTAGAAATTCATGGAAGCTTTTATACTACTTAGAAAAGGTCAAGAATGGTTTAAAAAGGTCCTTCAATGATGTGAACACCTTAAGTGCACAAGTAGTGGTGATAATGTCTTGATTTTATCAACTTTGTTCACTCTTGATCTTGGTCCAAAAGTGCAATTCGCCCTCTATGTTTTATATTCTTCACTTTGGAGCTAAGTGATGGTTGGTTGAGTATGGGAGTGAGATAGAGATGGTCGCATAGAGAAGGAATACTCTAAACCTTTTAGTGAGGAAAGAGATCATGTGCAAGTGTTGCAGAAAGGAAGTTGAGAGAGAAGACCGAATGGTTGTTGCAGAGAACTGAAGTAGAATATTAGTATGCAGAATGTTGTAGCAGAGATCAAAATTTGATGGCAGAGATAATAGCTTAGTTTAGCTCCAATACTACATGCTAGTTGTTTGTGTATGTAGGTGTTACACAGTATTTTGTCACATTCCCTTAAGTGTCTTCCTTTTTTCCATTGTCATCACAAATGTTGTAAAGTGACAAAAGTTGTGTAAACTCATTCACCATGAATTATTTCCTCAATACATCCCTGAAGAGATGGAGAACTAATGTCTAGAAGAAATTCTGGAAAAATTTGTGAAAAACCCTAATTTGCAATACCAGCACTACTTTTAGTAGGCAAGTCTATTTTGGTAACCTTTTGTCTAACTAGTGACTAGCGTTGGCAGTGCAATTTTTGATAGGAAAAGCAGCATTGGTCCTCTTTAGGAAATTTCTCCAAAAACGGAGCAGAAAAATCTCTTACTAGAAGCCTCAAGAACGGTGAGTTGCTATTTGTTGGATGAATATATGGTCGTCTACTCCCATTTAGAGCCCTTGATCTTGTTGGGTTGTGTGTTGGGTCCCTATAATACTAGTGATTACCCCATTACTATGGTAGTTATACCCCTTATTTATATTGTTATGCCCCTATTACCCACATATTGTTATTTCTGTGCCCCATAGAATCCCTCTATTATTATTTTTGTGGCTTTATATTATTATTGTTAGGTCGGCTGG